>LPNX010087664.1:466363-476976 GCA_001517045.1 Pseudotsuga menziesii
AAGACCACATACATAATCGCCTACAAGCAAAGAAGAATGAAGACTTGTTCCGAAAAACAAGTGATTATAGTTCAAAGACAAAGAATAATATGACGAGTGCAGTGACATCTTTGATGCAGAACCTTCTAGCCACCAAGAAGAAAGGGAAGACCAGTTCAAGAAGAATGATGTCAGGGTGCAGTATCGAGACCTGAAGAGAAGTTCATAGTTCCATCATGCAGTAGATGGAAACATTGTGGAATACAAAGCAATATTCGTAGCATGAGGCTTCTCACGAAAGGAAGGCCTAGACTATGAATAGATTTTTGCAGTCAATAAAAGTTGAAACACATACATGATGAGATTGATGAAGATATTAACCTTTGCTACAAGGTTGAAGATGCAAGTCTATACACTAGATGGTCACATAGAATATTAGTAGCATAGGAAGCTACTTGTCACTCCGGTACATAATGTTTTCAGTGCATAGAGCACAGAAGATAGAGGGAGTATGATGCTTCGCTTCAGAGGGAGTGACTACAGAAGATCTAAGGTTCGACATGGTATGACAGGATGGGTAGATTACTGATGACTCTAGGCTATACTGAGAGTAAAGAGGATTCCAACCTTTGCTTCAAGGTTGAAGACAGAAGACTAGTGATGCTCTTGTTATGTGTCGATGCACTATTGTTCTAGGCATGGAGGTGTGGCAGAGTACAGATGGGATCTTCCTTAGATAAGGGAAGTATGCAGTAGAGATCCTGAAGAGATTTGGGATGATGGAATACAAGGCTATGGCTACACCTATGGCATCGAACCTGAAGTTATTGAGTGATTCTTCATCAGAGTCGGTTGATGCTACGATGTATCGTCAGATGATTGGGTCATTGATGTACCTAATGAACACGAGACCAGACATTTGCTTTGCTATGAACACCTTGAGCCAGTACTTGACAGATCCGAGAAGTGTTCACTTGATAGCTGCAAAGCATATTCTGAGGTACCTGAAGGGTACAATTGATTACGGGCTCAAGTATGATGTGAATCAGAAGATTAACCTGGAGGGTTATGTTGATTCAGATTGGGTAGGCAGTGCCATCGACAGAAAGAGTACTTCAGGGTGTTGCTTCAGTATGGGATCAGGTGTGATCTCTTGGTTTAGCAGGAAGCAATCCTATGTGGCACTGAGTACAGCTGAAGCAGAGTATGTCATAACTTGTTCAGCTAGTTGTGAGGCAGTATGGATGCGGAAGCTACTATCTGATATATTTGATCTCTAGTTAGATGCTACTTGTATACATTGTGACAACCAGAGTTGCGTGAAGTTGTCAGAGAATCCATTGTTCCATGACAAGTCGAAGCATATCGAGATCAAGTATCACTATATCAAGGATATGGTGCAGAGAGGAGCAGTGAAGCTCCAGTATGTTGCGATGGAGGAAAAGATAGCTGATGTATTGATGAAGCCATTGGCTAGGCTGAAGTTTGAGTACTTCAGAGAGAGACTTGGTGTTCTCCAGATCGAGGTTCCTTCCAAGAGAAAGTGATGAGACCCATAGCCATTCTGACATGGTGAGAGGATTGATTCCTTCCATGGTCAGATGTAAGGGCTGAGACATTCTATCATGGTGAGAGGATTCAGTTCCTTCCATGTCAGATATGATTTCTAGAGATCCAAAGCCATTCTGATGAGCAGTTCAGATGTAAGGGCTGAGCCATTCTGTCATGGTGAGAGGATTTGGTTCCTTCCATGTCAGATATGAGTGCTGACTGCCATTCTGGGAATGGAGACACCTGGTCAGTTACCAGGAACACTTAGTCAGGGACTGAGAGAGCCATTCTGACGAGCAGGTCAGATGTAAGGGCTGAGCCATTCTGTTCATGGCTAAAAGATTAAGTTCCTTCCATGGCAGATGTGAGTGCTGGGAATTTTGTCAAGTAGGACAGATGTAAGGGCAACTTCAACTCTCAGGGAGAGTGGAGGCACCTAGTCTGTTACCAGGTAGCTCAGTCAGGGACTGGGGGCCATTCTGACGAGGGTGTAGGATTCAGTTCCTACCAGGTCAGATGTGAGTGCACAAATCTCTCATCATTGTGGTAGGAGGGGCTCCGGCCTGGGTGAGAGTCGTTCATCATTGTGGTAGGATGTGTTCCGGCCTGGGTGAATGTGTGAAAATATTTCATCATTGTGGTAGGAGGGGCTCTATCCTGGGTGAAATTCATTCATCACTGTGGTAGGATGTGTTCCCTCCTGGATGGATGTGCCATTCTGAAGAGTAGGTCAGATATAAGTGTAGAGCCATTTCACAGATGTTAGTGATGTGATGTCCTATCATGCTGGTGAATGTGAGTGCTGGGCCTTTTTGATGTGATTGTATTTTACTACATGATAAGATGTGAGTTATAGGCATGCCTTTCTGATGAGCAGGTCAGATGTAAGTGCTGGGTGAAGACCTACCTGGTGGCTAGGCCTAAAACCAGCATGAAAAAGGGCTAGCTCTATAGAACTTCCTATGATGAGATAGTACACACATGATGATGACCAAAGATGATCTAGATTGAGCTATGATCCAGATCCAGTTATGATGACTCCAAGAGATCCAGATCGAGAGATGATCTAGATCCAGTAGTGATGATCTAGATTGAGAGATGATCCAGATCCAAATCTAGAACGAGTGATGATCCAGATCCATTCCAGTGATGATGATCCATATCGAGTGATGATTCAAATCCAGTGATGATGTTCTATGATGATCCAGATCGAGTGATGATCCAGATCCAGTCCAGTGATGATGATCCAGATCCAGTGATGATGTTCTATGATGATCCATATCGAGTGATGATCTAGATCCAGTCTAGTGATGATGATCCAGATCAAGTGATGATCCAGATCCAATTCTATGACAATCCAGATCGAGAGATGATCCAGATCCAGATGACTTGAAGATGAAGATGACTTGAAGACAAAGATGACTTGAAGACAAAGATGATCCAGTTGATATAGAGAATAAGACCAGTGCTAAAAATCGTGTCGAAAGAATACCTTCCTAGTTAAGAGGGAGTGTTGATGTATATGTAACTTCGGAATGTATTCTTCTATGTATCTTATGTATTGTAACCCGATGTTTATTCCGGGATGTTTCTATTATGTATTTGAGTCATGTTGCCATACCCTGATGTTCTGATCGGGAGGATTAATAATGTAAACAAGTCTTGTCAAGTCATTAGGTAAGTCCCCATAGTTTCGGGGCACTTGAGTTATTATACACTAATTAAGGTGTAGGCTCAAGTAAGTAATTGTAAGTTGAGCCTACGTGTGAAAGTATACTTCAAGTGAATGGAAGATTATAAATAGAGAGTGATAGTCTCTCTATTTATCACTTGCACAACACATCACTTGCTCTCTCAAGTGTGGCGCACTAGTGGAGAAGGAAATATACTGGGACTAGAAGACTACTACTGTCGGGAGTGCATCTTACTATTTTGGGGTCTTACATCTTGTGGTGATTCTATCTTTGAGGAAGTTGCGGGTTTTTCTCCATTTATGGTTTCCCCGATCAAAACGTTTTATGTCTCTTGTCTCTTGTGGTGTGCTTATGTTATTGCTGTGCTTGTTATTCTCTCAGTGAAAATATCCTAACATAATGCTAGCTTAAATGTTGAAAAAATAACAATTCCATGGTATCACGGAACCTTCATGCTGCTGTTAGAAGTGGTACTATGTGAATGGTAGATATTTCCTATACATGGGTGCCCTAGTTAGCTCCCTTTTGCATTTGGTACCCATGTTGTGATTCCTCACTTAGGTCTAGGAGTCCCTTTTAGTCCTGCCATGTCCTTGAGCAAGAGCTTCATACTCCTCTTGAACTTTATGCTGGCCATTTCCCTGGGAATCCCTTGTATATGTCAAGTTGTAATTGCATTATCATGAGTTTTTCCTGCCTCATTGAGCCTTATGCCAACTTCTATGACTTTGAGTTTCAGCCATATAGCCTAAGCTTGTCTCATGTCTAGCCATGTAGAGCCATTTTTTATATCCTTTGCAGCTTGATTCCCCTTTTACCGGGAGGGTATTTTCCCCCGAGTGTCGATATCCTACACATGTATCCTTGCATTGAGCATAGGTATGTTCCACTACTTTGAACTAGTTTGTTTTCCCTTATGACACTCATCTCCTCCTAGTCTGTAACTATAAAGCAATTTTATTCTTTTTCAATCTTTTTAAATATTTGAAAAAGTCCAAAAAAATCAAAAAACCAAAAAGCCGAACAAGGAAAGATGTTATCTTTGGAAGCTATCGAGTCGTGTATCCTTCAAACAAAGCACTATATATCACATCCATTGGTTGGGTTTATAGTTTGACTTTAGGAGTTGTACCCATTTATCTGATTTTATCTCAACCAATTGGTTAAGCTTCCAGTCCCTATGGAGCCTCTGTTGATGCCTCCTATGTCGCAAAGATGTCCTAGTTTGTATATCAAGTGTATGCTGCCTTTATTCAGTCACCATATGCCGTTATGCTCTTGTTTGAAGGAAGTTCAAGCCTGAGTCAGCCATTCCTCAGTTATCTTAACTTTGCATGTTGGCCATTCCCGGTACAGATAATGGTTCGTGCACCTTATGATTGAGTCCTTCCACATTATACAGCTTTGTTGAGTACCTCGTGTTGGATGATGGGGGATGCCTTAATGCCCTCCTTCCAGTGGATTTCATCCCATCAACTTCAGATCATTTATTCTAGGATCGGAATCTAGAGTCATTTTGAGTTCCTTAAGACTTGTAGTCATTAGTGGCAGTTTCTCTCACCATCAACAGTCTTTTGGAATACATCAATGTCCCCTGATCGATGGATCCTCTCAAGTGTTTGACCTCAACACATTTATTCACACTTGTTAGTTTCCACTCCAGTACCTTGATTCCCATTTTCATTATCGTTGGGTGATCTCGCATCTGTTATAGTTGATTTTACCACTCCAGGTGAATCACACTTGGTATGACCTTCCCTTGTCCCTCTGCAGACTCCTTAGACCCCTTGGACCATTTTTTGTCCTTTGATGCTTCCTTAACCATCCCTAAAAACATGTGAAAATTGATATACGTGACTTTTAAACCCCTTAATCGTGTATATACGTGGGTTTGACCCCTAAAACTGTGTACAAAATCCAAATCCTTTTGGAGTTTTCCTTGACATGGATCTTACTCACTTGACTCCTGGCCTTCCCTATGCCTTGATATCACTCGGATTCGACCTTTAATTACCCCTTTAAAAAGCTATATAAGTAACTCTATGGTACATTCAAGGCATATGAGAGAATTGAGAGCAAAGAAACTATAGTCCAATGTTTCCAGAACTTATGCTTGAGTCTACATCCCTTTGTCCCTTTGAGCACTTTTGTGTTCTTCCCAAGCTTGCCTTTTGCTTGTGAGCTTGCTATCGAGAGATGGAGGATTGAGGTGGTGGAGGCCCAAGTGGGGGATTTAGTTTCTTCGGTTTGTAGATGTGCCGACAAAGGTTGTATCTATTGTAATCTCTTATTTACATTAATATAAATATCTTTTCCTACCCAATAATGTGTGCTTGAATGAATATTTTATCCATGGCATGATTTCAAATGTTTATACATTGTTAATTATATATGCTAGAATAGATCTAACACCATGATATATAGTATGCTTGTATTGTTTACTTGTTGTTGAGGAAGTAATTTATCAATTCAAGCTTAAGTTGGAAAGCTAAATGGGGATCTACTTCAACCGTCCGGAATAAGGTACGAGGTCTGATCCTTTAGTGTTAGACATTTACTTTCTATTGCATATTTGAAAGGATTGATTTCTGGAGTCAAGCTGTCTGTTGTGGTACCCCAAGCCATAGGAATTTCTCTTCGTAACAGCAACCAACTCATGGCTGCAGACCAATACAAGGTAGATCCATGAGAGGAATAAACAAGCATGGCTACTAGAATACAGCGTAGATCCATGTGATAGAGGACTCAAACTTGGACATTGCTACCAGACATATGATGCAGATCTATGTCATACAAACACAAATTTGAGCATAGCCACAACCTTACAAATGTGGATCCATGCTAGATATACAAAACTCCATCGTAACCTGGGGAAAGTAATGAACGCTTTAAACAAACACCCAGGGTCTTTGTCTTGTCTTCCACAAAGTATGAGTCTATCCATGTGATTACAATGATGTGAAGTCAAACATGGTAGAAACCACTTGATTACCGGCTAATGATGTGAACCATTAACAAGTGTGAGGGAGATCACCATTAATGTCAATGATTCCCAAGGTACCCTAGTACAATCTACTGAGTGCAAATAGATGTCTTGATGTCGAACACCTAGTCGATTCTATCGATCAAAGGTCAATGATGTGAACCTATGTCAAGAGTGAGAGAATCTGTCATTAAGGCATACAGATCTCAAGGTACTAAATATTGTTTCTAAGACTATTTACCGGATGATGAGCTGATGTCGACCGAAAAAGTATCGTCAAAGGAGGGCCATGATGAGTCCCACATCAACGACACGAAACTCGAAACATAGTTCTGGAATGATGTGAATGTAGTAACCATAGGACCGACACAAAGACTGTGTAGACTCAAGAGGTAAAACTTCTTCAAATCCCCCTTTGAACATTAGGTGGCACGACAAAACAACTTGGCAGCATGACTGGACGGAACAGACACACAATGTGATAGTGGACAATGCATTCTTTTGAAAGACACAAAGGACTGACATGACTCATGAAAGTGGATTGTCGCAAAAATCAACTGAATACCCAATTAACTAACATGATGTGTAGATAAGTGCCATGTTCAAAGGTAATGACAAACAACTGCCATTATTTGCAAAATGATTCCCTTCCCATTTCCCCCATCATGGTCGATGAGTTCCTCTTTTCAGTTTTACAAGTTCAAATAGGGTAACAAACACTTGATATAGCTTGTTAGAAGACAAGTCCAGACTCATATGTTTTACGGACCTGAGAGAGGAGGGGTTCATTCCCGAAACAGGTCCCTCATTATTTGATTTAACGAGTCTAATGAAAGAAAACTTGGTATCGTTCATGTTTAGAGAGTCTGAATGAATACGGAAGAAGACTTTGAAGGGGTCCTTTTTCATATGATTTAGTCTCTAAGGCCCAAAAAAGTGTAAAATCATACCTTAGAGAACTCTTCCGGTCATGCTTGGCTAGAGTGTTCCTTTTTCGTAAATAGTCCTATCCGAACTGAAAAAGAGATAACCTACTGTCAGATGGATGACTCTCCAAATACTTTAACAAGTGTGAAGAAGACAAGATCACTCGACAATATTTTCGTATTTAGGGAGCTTAAAAAGAGTTTAAAGAGGACTCCATTATAATTTTTCATGTTTGAATCTAGAGCACGAAAAAGTAATAAACGAAGCTCAAACCAAATTTCATGTTTTAACCAGAGCACGAAAAATGAAAAGTAAGCTCAAAACCATCTGACTGTTTTTAACAAGCTCGAAGATCAATTGAAAGAATGCTCAAAGATTGCTTTCATTTTTACACAAGCTTGAAACCAATGGGTAAACTATGCTTGAAAAATCACATTAACATGATATAGAGAGGTTGGGCTCTTCCCCCCAACCTAATTACTAGCGAAGCTTACCCCTAGCATGGTTGCTAGTGGTTCAACATGCCCCCAAGCTTCATTCCATTTAACAATTCTTCTTCCATACCCAACCTAAAAACCTGGTTACTAATGTGAAAATGTTCACTAGGGGGGTAGGAAGAATAAGAATAGGGAAGGTGAAAAGAAGGTTCAAGTTCTAACACTAAAGTGAAGACTCGACTCAAGGGAAGGGGATCTATTTCATTTTTACACAAGCTTGAAACAGAAGGTAACTTTGCTTGGAGCATGGTTTCATTTTTATGCAAGCCTGAAACCAAAAGGTAAACTATGCTTAAGGAAACCTACCTCATTTTTTAACGAGCTTGAAATAGAAAATGAACTATGCTCAAGAATGATTTCATTTATATGAAAGATTGAAACCAAAAGGTAAACTATGCTTGAGGAGATCCATTTCATTTTTTAACGAGCTTGACATAGAATAAGAAATTTGCCACCAGGAATCTATTTCTAGCTAACAAATTTGGCCACTCAACTGAGGACAAAGGTTGAAGACTCTCCCTAGACGTCGTAGATACCTGGAATGTAATGCTTCGATCATTACCCTGTGTACCTGAAATAAGATTTAACATGCAAACATATCAAAACCACCAGAATATAATCTACTAATATATGTTAGTGACTAAGGAATCTAACAACATACATGTGAAATCAAACAACAACAATATTTGTGGGACAGAAATCAACTTGCATTAATATATAAATATGAAGAATTTTACAACCAATCCTTAGTGTTGACATGCATCTCCATGAAACCAAGCATTCTCATCCCCAAAATCTCCGACTCTAGCTCTCTATGCTCCCCCAAATGGTCTTGGGCCAAGTGATCAATCCAATAGAATAACAATACCTTAAGAGTTCTCCCCTCAACCATGACTATGAGCTCATATTTATAAGGCTTAATGGATAGGGATGGTTGAGAGATTAGTGGGTGAGGTGGAATCTAATATCCTAGGATGAGGGATCTTGAGTTCAAGTAACCCACAATAGTAGGGATAAGGGAGGACACAAGGCTTATCATCTAGAATCCTCGAGAAACTTCTCTTTTTCCCTTTTTACCTAGGGTACCGCATTTCTCCTTAAATGAAAGAGCGGTTCTTGCAAGAAATGCTTATGTCCTAAGGGCCATAAGCGGTGGCATAGCTTGTGGACAACAAGGGATAAGCGGTGCGAACAAGGTACCACTTCTGGACAACAGGGAAAGCATGGTGATGGGGGTTTTCATGAAAGATTAACAATTAGCATGGGTTTCCACTCCAAGTGCTAGGATTAAGGGAAAATAGGTATGTCAAAGGTCTTATCACATGATGATGACAGGAATTTTGTATAACACACTTTACTTCTTTGAAATCCAAGAGAGTTATTTTGTGGTTTGATTTATAATTTTCCAGCCTCAAGAGACTAAATTGGATGAAAAAGCACCCTTCTAGAGTCTTCTTTGGAGTTTTCAAACTCTCTAAACTATGAAAACACCATTGAGCATTCACTAATTCGGGCTCATAAAATACACAAATCAGTGCTTTATCAAGCATTCTTCTATCTCTTCTTTGAGCTTTCCAAAAATGAATAATGTCTCGAGTTGGCTTTCTTGGACTCATTAAGCCTTTATAAGAAAGAGGGAAGGAAAGTTCATTCACATTTGTTTTACATCATGGCATCAAGTCTTTCCTTCTTGAACAAAGCACCAGTTTTGAGTCTATCAACAGTTGGGTCCTAGTATTTTTACCTTATCCCAATTCAGATTTTTTACTCCTCTAGTTAGTCTCTTTGTCAAATAAATGGGGAATCTGTCAATGTATTCTACATTACAGATTTGTGTTGTTGGTCCTTTTTTTTCAAAATCTGCCTAAGTCACTTTTGTGTCATGCTCACTGCTCAAGGATTAAACCTTTGTCATCCATTCTGTAGTTTCCTTGACCTTTTGTGTCAGGAATTCCCTGGTATCAGTTCATTACATCGTGTCTTTGGTGGTTCTTGTCATGAAATTATGTACCAATTCCAAATCCATTTCGTCTTTGACTTGTTAGTTTTTCAACATTTAAGCTAGCATTATGACAAGATCTTTTCACTAAGAGAATAACAAGCACATCAATCACATAATCACATTACAAGAGACAAGATACACAAATATTTTGTGAGGGGAAACCATAAATGGAGAAAACCCCTCAACTTCCTCTAAAATAGTATCACCACAAGATGTGATCCCAAAACAGTAAGATGACCTCCCAACACAATAGCAGCCTTCTGTCTTCTGTCAAGCCAAAGAATTTCCTTCTCCAAAAGTGCGCCACACTTGAGAGAGCAAGAGAGCTAAGTCACAAGTGATAAATAGAGAGACTCTCACTCTCTATTTATATTCTTCCGTTGACTTGAAGTGCACTCAACCATGTAGGCTTAACTTATAATTAATTACTTGAGCCTACACCTTAATTAGTGTATAATAACCCAAGTGCCCCTAAACTGTGGGGACTTACCTAATGACTTGATATGACTTGTTTACATTATTAATCCTCCCAATCGAAACATCGGGGCATGACCACATGACTCAAATACATAATAGAAACATCCCGGAATAAACATCGGGTTACAATACATAAGATACATGGAAGAATACATTCCGAAGTTACATATACATCAACACTCCCTCTTAACTAGGAAGGTATTCTTTCGACACAATTTTTCAGCACTGGTCTTCTTCTCTGCATCAACTGGATCACCTTTGTCTTCAAGTCATCTTCATCTTCAAGTCATCTTCGTCTTCAAGTCATCTAGATCTGGATCATCTCTCGATCTGGATCATCATCAAATGGCATCACAGGGTCTAGATCATCACTCGATCTAGATCAACATCACTGGACTGGATCTGGATCATCTCTCTGGACTGGATCTGGATCATCTCTCGATCTGGATCATCACTGCTGGATCTGGATCATCTCTCGATCTGGATCTCTCGGAGTCATCATA
>LPNX010087664.1:477148-587028 GCA_001517045.1 Pseudotsuga menziesii
CTGGATGTAGCCTACCCTCATGTAGGTCTTCGCCCAGCACTTACATCTGACCTGCTCGTCAGAAAGGCACACCCAGCACTTATATCTGATCATGTAGTAAACTACAATCCCATCAGAAGGGCCCAGCACTCACATTCACTAGCATGGTAGGCACAATCAACTACCATCTGTGAAATGGCTCAGTACTTACATCTAACCTACTCGTCAGAAAGGCCCTTCCATCTAGACAAGAACACATCCTATCATAGTGATGGAAGACTCCCACCCAGACAAGAACCAATCCTATCACAGTGGTGGAAGATTTCTCCACTTTCATCCAGAGAAGAACCAATCCTATCACAGTGATGAAAGACTCCCACCCAGACAAGAACCAATCCTATCACAGTGGTGGAAGATTTCAGCACTTACATCTGACCTGCTCGTCAGAAAGGCCCTTCCATCCAGACAAGAACACATCCTATCACAGTGATGGAAGACTCCCACCCAGACAAGAACCAATCCTATCACAGTGGTGGAAGATTTCAGCGCTTACATCTGACCTACTCATCAGAAAGGCCCATCCATCCAGACAAGAACACATCCTATCACAGTGATGGAAGAATCCCACCCAGACAAGAACCAATCCTGTCACAGTGGTGGAAGATTTCCTGCACTTACATCCATCCAGACAAGAACACATCCTATCACAGTGATGGAAAGGCTTGCACTCACATCTGATCCTACGAGAACACATCTCCGTAGTCATATCAGAATGGCCCCCAGTCCTCCTCGACTGAGCTACATGGTAACTGACCATGCGCCTCCACTCTCCCGGAGAGTGGCAATTGCCCTTACATCCGACCTGCTCGTTGGAATGGCCAACACTCACATCTGACATGGAAGGAACTAAATCCTTTATCCATGAACAAAATGGTTCAGCCCTTACATCTGATCAAGTGGGAACACATCCCTCTGTCATATCAGAATGGCTATACAGTCCTGCACTGAATGATCCTGGTAACTGACCAGGTGCCTCCATTCCTAGAATGGCAATTGCCCTTACATCTGTCCTCCTCGACAGAATGGCACAGCCCTTACATTTGTCCTCCTCGATAGAATGGCTCAGCCCTTATATCTGACCTCCTCGTCAGAATGGCTATAGATCTCGATACTCATATCAGTCATGGAAGGAACCAATCCTCTCACCATGTCAGAATGGCTCTGGATCTCAACACTGTCTCTGGGAGGAAGCCTCGATCTGGAGAACACCAAGTCTCTCTCTGAAGTACTCAAACTTCAGCCTAGCCAATGGCTTCATCAATACATCAGCTATCTGTTCCTCCATCACAACATACAGGAGCTTCATTGCTCCTCTCTACACCATATCCCTGATATAGTGATATTTGATCTCGATATGCTTCGACCTGTCATGGAACACTGGATTCTCTGACAACTTCACGCAACTCTGGTTGTCACAGTGTATACAAGTAGCATCCAACTGAAGATCAAATATATTAGACAGTAGCTTCCGCAGCCATACTGCCTCACAACTAGCTGAACAAGATGCGACATACTCTGCTTTAGCCATACTCAGTGCCACACAGGATTGCTTCCTGCTAAACCAAGAGATCACACCTGATCCCATACTGAAGCAACATCCCGAAGTACTCTTCCTGTCGATGGCACTACCTGCCCAATCTGAATCAACATAACCTTCCAGGTTAATCTTCTGATTCGCATCATACTTGAGCCCATAATCAATTGTACCCTTCAGGTACCTCATAATATGCTTTGCAGCAATCAAGTGAACACTTCTCGGATCTGTCAGGTACTGGCTCAAGGTGTTCACAGCAAAGCACATATCTGGTCTTGTGTTCGTCAGGTACATCAATGACCCAATCATCTGATGATACATCATAGCATCAACCAACTCTAAAGAAGTATCACTCAATGTCTTCAGGTTCGATGCCATAGGTGTGGTCATGCAGTTCATCATCCTGAACCTCTTCAGGATCTCTACTACATACTTCCCTTGTCCAAGGAAGATTCCATCTGTACTCTGCCACACCACCATACCTAGAACAATAGTGCATCGACACATAACAGGAGCATCACTGGTCTTCTGTCTTCAACCTTGAAGCAAAGGTTGGAATCCGCTTTACTCTCAGTAAAGCCTAGAATCATCAGTAATCTGCCCATCCTGTCGTACCATGTCGAGCCTTAAGATATTATGTAGTCACTCCCTCTGAAACGGAGCATCATGCTCCCTCTGTCTCTTGTACTCTATGCACTGAAACATTCTGTACCGGAGTGACAAGTAGCTTCCTATGCTACTAGTATTCTATGTATCCATCTAGTGTATAGACTTGCATCTTCAACCTTTAAGATCTTCGTCAAGCCCATCATGTATGTGTTAGAACTCTTACTGGCTGCAAATGTCTCTTCGTAGTCTATGCCTTCTTTTCATGAGAAGTCTCGTGCTACGAATCTTGCTTTGTATCCCACGATGTTTCGATCTACTGCATGATGGAATTATGAACTTTTCTTCAGGTCTCGATACTGTGCTCTAACATCATTCTTCTTGAACTGGTCTTCCCCTTCTTCTTGGTGGCGGGAAGGTTTTAGAAACATTTCATAAGGAATATTTATACTGGCAAATACTTATGCATAAATATATGATCATGCAACTACTTTAGCCAATACAACATTCATCCATATCTCATTGAAACTTTCTAGATGCCTTCCATCTCTACCAGGACAACATTGGGATTGTGCACTAATCCAATATGCCAGCAAAGAGGTTTCATTCTAGATAAGTAGCAATCGAGAATTTGTATAGAACCATGAGCTACTTACCCATCACATGCATATTAGTAGTATACTGTCATTAATGCAAACATCCTATCATGCATAATACATCAACTGAATATAAACAAATGCATAACAAAACAATATCATGAAATAACAATTGAATACTTATCTTTATTTGTTTCGAGGGTAGACTCCTTCTTGAGCCTTCAGCTTCATCGTCTTCTTTATTCATATTTGCATCGTTCCTTATCCAAATGCTGAGGTGGATAAGAGGTTCTTCAAGAGTTGAGTTCTTCATATTCCTCATTGCTTGAGGGATCTTCTTTGGATGATGAGAACTTGATCTTCAGTTTCTTCCATCTTCCCTTCTCTTCTTATGAATCTAGCTTCTTCTTCTTCTTGAAGTCTGCTAAAATGTAATCACTTCCTTCTGGAACACATTCCTTGAATGAATGAATTCCACGATCCTGGGAGGCCATTCAAGGTGGCCATCACCACTTCTGCATTCTTCACCACTTCAAGTTGTTCTTGATTTGAGAGACTCTTATGACTGCATGGTCTCTTCAAATAGCTTGAAATTCAGGAAGACCTTCAATAGCTTTGCTTGCAATAGGTAGTGCTCTGTAATGCACATGTGCAAGCCTTCTATGCCAAATCTCATTTGGCTCTACTGTGTCATGGATCAAGGCTTGTTCTGGATAGCCCTTCAATTTGTGCAAGCCTCCTTCTTGTTCTTCAATCACTACCGCATCATCGATAGTCTTTCCTTTTAGCCACATGTTGACTTGACCATCTATGAATGCAATCCACATTCCTTTTACATCAATTCTAAAACAAACAATACTTCTTTCATTGTTAGGGACTTACCAGAGTCTAGCTTGTATGAAGATTCCCCACTACCTTTTATTGGATATTGGTAGTCATCTCCTAGTTTCACCTTGTGAGGTGATTCATGTTCTGATAGTCTCACAAAGGATTCCTTGAATCCCGTCATATGTTTGGAAGCCCCACTATCTATGAGCCAATCATCACTTGCATGAGTAATGTTACCTATGAGAGCTGATATCAGAACATATTCATCTTCGCTTGAATAATCTTCACTTTCATATCTGGATCTCTTTTTGGATGGTTCATCATCCTTTGCAGTATGAGCATGATGTCTTCTTTGGCCTCGTCTCCCTCTGAAACTGGAACCTCCATACTCATGTAGGTGTCCAATCCATTTTCTTCAGAGAAATCATATAATTCCATGTTTGGAATTTGTCAACTTCCCCAAGCTTGTCACCAAGCTGATGTGATATATCATATTGAAATATGAAGCTCAAATGGAAATAGCAAAGAATTAGATCTTACCGATTGAGGTGTCCGTCCTTGTCCCGGAGTTTGCTGATCTAGGGTTTGTCATAGAAATCCTAATTTTCAAAGCTTGGAATATTTCAGATCTGATTGGATGAACAGATAGATCTCTTCAAATGGAGCTGTCCAATGTACTCCTTTTCTGAAAACAGTGGAGGGAAACTCCCGGAACAGGAAGCCCTAATTTTCTGATTTCTTTTGCAGAAATTCATGTTACTGTTTCTATGATATATCCTAAATTACTGCTCCTCTGAGTCTGAAATTTCTTACTAAGGTAACCTCGCATTTCCCTGATCCAAAACCACAAGTTTCATCAGAAATGGTTTCACCATTTTGGATTTATGATCATTTTCCCAAGGTGACCTGTTACAGGACTGTTCAGAACAGCGAAGTTATATGGCATGCCAAGTGTCACTGGTTCATCTTCTGAGTCTGATATTCGGAAGACAGAAAGTACAGTCCGTACCCTTTATAGAACATCTTCAGTAATTCCATTTGGACCTCTGTAGCCCAAGATATTTCAGATCTCCCCAGGTGTCCTATTTATGGATGATTTCTGGAAGAGGCTGGAACCCTAACTTGGAGAGATCATATCTCCTGGAATACAGTGAATCAGAGGCTTCCCTTTGGACACAGCGTTCATCAGGATTTTATCTTCGGCCCCTGCAATTTTAAGATTTTTAGACTTCGCCAATCTCGGAATATAGCGACTGTACCAAAACTTAGCATTTTTAGTATTTAGGGTTTCTCCTAGCTCAGGGTCAAACTAGGGTTTGACTTTCCCGGAGATTTACCCAACCAAATTTACTGATCCAGGTCTCTAAATTTTGGTTTTTATTAGGAGAACAATCCTATTCTGGTCTCACCCAAAAATTCCTCTTCTGTAGAAAGCCCTAATTTCCACATCGAAACTGAAAATGCTTGAAATTGAATTCCGTATCGACAGAACGATGCACCATTTAATGGAGAGTCATCCTAGCATACTTTTGCTGAAAATATGTGGAGGAAGATCCACAAAATAGGAAGCCCTAGTTCTTGTAGCTGCACAATGTCTTCTTCTCAGGTTAGCTCTGATACCATGTTAGTTTTTCAACATTTAAGCTAGCATTATGACAAGATCTTTTCACTGAGAGAATAACAAGCATAGCGATCACATAATCACATTACAAGAGACAAGAGACACAAAGATTTTGTGAGGGGAAACCATAAATGGAGAAAACCCCTCAACTTCCTCTAAGATAGTATCACCACAAGATGTGATCCCAAAACAGTAAGATGAACTCCCAACACAATAGCAGCCTTCTGTCTTCTGTCAAGCCAAAGAATTTCCTTCTCCAAAAGTGCGCCACACTTGAGAGAGCAAGAGAGCTAAGTCACAAGTGATAAATAGAGAGACTCTCACTCTCTATTTATATTCTTCCATTGACTTGAAGTGCACTCAACCATGTATGCTTAACTTATAATTAATTACTTGAGCCTACACCTTAATTAGTGTATAATAACCCAAGTGCCCCATAACTGTGGGGACTTACCTAATGACTTGATATGACTTGTTTACATTATTAATCCTCCCGATCGGGACATCGGGGCATAACCACATGACTCAAATACATAATAGAAATATCCCGGAATGAACATCGGGTAACAATACATATGATACATAGAAGAATACATTCCGAAGTTACATATACATCAACATGACTTACCTCAGGCTGGATGATGGAGGATGCCTTAATTCCTTCCTTCCAATGGATCTCTTCCTATAGATTGCAACACATATATGTATTGGAATGATATTTAGAGTTTATGACAGTACCTTGGGAATCACAGTCATCAGTGGAAATTTCCCTCGCTATTGGGTAGTGGGAATACCTTAATTTCTCCTACTTGATGGATTCTTTAGCTGTCGACTTCAAGTCCTTGTATTCACACTTGTTAGAATGTACTATGTACCTTAGGGGCCATTTTCATTACTGGTGTTTTCCCTTGCATTTGTTAACAGTTCTCATCATTGACCAGTAATCAAATAGTTTCCTCCATGTTTAACTTCAACTCCTTTATTCGCATGGTTAGGATCCATACCTTTTGGACGGTTTGGATTGAAGACCTTGGGCCGACAGTAGCATCATCATTTTGCTATTTCCCAAGTTGCGCAAGACCTTGTTATATTTTATATGACATTTTGCTGAGACATAGATCCACCTTGTATTCTTGTGGCTATGATCAATTGTTGAGCATGGATCCACCTTGTTCATTTTTGGCCATGAGTCCTTTAGATTTGATATGGCGCCTGCTATCACTAAATTTAACTCTCGAATATAAGAGAGACAATATTAGAGAAATCCTAAAATTGTTGAATGTATGATTAGGTTGATAAAGTGATGAAGATATAATAGTAAAAATATCGGGCTAGGTGTAAAGATCAAATAGTAGGAAATGTATCACTATCATGGATATTAATAAGACATAGCTACGAGCATAACTTTATCAAAAAAATGAATTAGGTTTTGCATTGAAGCATTTAAAGATAATTGCATATTAATCATATTAATCTTGCAATGGATTGATAAGACCACACACAAGACAAAATGATGATAACATACAATTCATTTATTAAAGCAAAATGGGCTCATATGATCACAATCATTTCAAAGCAGATTTCATATTAAGGTAAACATAATACATGTTATAGCAGTCTGACCTCTAATACCTCCTCAGCTCTCTCGGCTGGAACTCCTCCTTCTCTCCCTTACATTGAAAATTACATAATTTAAATCGATTACAATCCCTAAGCTATTTCTATATTTTAGGAAACAAAACTTATCAATAAACTAAAATAAACCCAATCTATGATTTAATGCAAGAAATCTTGGGAAACTATTTCCTTTTGATCTGAAGCTCATTTTAATTATCTGCTTCTGCTTAGAAAAGTAGCCTTGAATATTGATCCTCATTCATTTGTATTCCTAGAAGCTCGAATACTACCTTCAAAAGTCCAAATGTAGCTAGCAAATCAGAAATTGAACTTTTGATTGCTTTCCACCCCTGCCAAGTGTTTAATTCTCCAACTGACTCTGTCATTGGAATCATGCCTTTGAGTTTGGGATTGATTTAGATCCAATGATTCACTTACCTAATTTTTTAGAAGTTAGGAATGATCTAGATTATTAATTCATATCTTTTTGATATCAAAAATCATCTCCATCTCATTCCTTCTCTGCTAAAAATATATTTCTCACATTTGTTTCAGATACAAAACCATATTGATCAAGCATGATTGCATCATCAGCCTTTGCAAGATTTCCCTCTATCTTTTCTAGAATGTTATTGATAAGATTATTGTGATGAATTTTAGAATCCAAGTTATTTGTATAATTTCGATGGGTTGAAGCTTTTATCAAGGAAATGCCACCAGCATTGTCATAGATGGGTGGCTTCCACTCAGCCAGAACTATCAAAGTACATCCATACATATTGAATGTAGGGCTCATCTCTGAGGTCACATTTTTTCCACAAGACAAAGTGAGCTTGATATGAGCATTATTTCTCATTCCATTTGAAATTAGTGTTGTAAAAATTGCTCGCTTTATCTCGTTGCATTCAGGTACGTTTGCAAAAGTCGTAGCTTTTGCAGAATCAAACATCTTGTCCAAATGCTCATCCAACTTAAAACCTTTTCCATTGTAGACCTGAAGTCCCTCCCAAACTCCATCACAACATTGGACAATTGAATCAAATATAGATACCTTTGCATTTTCATGAGGAAGAAGCTCATTGTCAACCCAGACAAGTATCTACTAATTCATCGGAACAGGAAGAGTTGGCCGGACTAAGACATCGGGATGTAGAGCATGCCGCTTCAGTATGTTGTAAAAAGGAAGGCATTGCTCCAAAAAACTATAAATATTGAATGGAAAATGCTTCGGATATGTTGATGGGGGCATAAAACCTGATGAATTATGAATAGTTGCATACCACCATGAAGCCCATAGGCCATCCACTGGTTTTGCACTAGCTTCCCATTTGAGCATTGAACTTTGGAAAAAATGTCCAGAGCATTGCAGAGGCAATGTAGTGTACCCATGTTGATACAAGAACAATCATGAATTTTTCGACATCAAATAAAAATGAGGTCCCTCTCTACATAACCACTATCAGAATCCAAAAATTATGTGGACAAATCTGGTGACAACATTTGGCTCTAGCTGGGTCATGCCCCCTGCAAGCTGCCAAGAACAAGCAGACCCATGCCTTATTTGTTGGGCTGGAGTTTTCATGCTGATGCAAACCCAGAAACTAAAAAAATGATTTAAACTCATAGTCTACAAACTTAAGACTGCAATATGTTCTGTTGTATATCAAATTCTGAAATGATCCTGCTCTGTACTAGTGCTCCATTGGGTTATGGAGTCATTCAATATAATTTCAAATCTTTCCCAAACTTCTGCAACTTATTCAAACTATAACAAAAATCTAAAAAAAACAAACTTCTACATATGGTAACAAGCTGAAACAGAAAACTGGTAAACTGAAAGCTAATCCATGTACTACAAACTGAAACCAATGCTGGGACATTGCACTTATTTATATACATATTTTTACACTAATAAGTTGAATTACCTTATCATGTAATATGAAATTTCTAGCATAACCATTCTAAAATCTTATTGATTGACTGTAATATTGATTTGGGTTGAAAAACTGAAATAATCCAATGAATAGAAAAGTGCAATTAACGGCAGATACAACATTCTCTAAGCATGAATTGTCTGATGTTTATTTTGCTCATAGATTCCAAATAATCAGCTACAGTATCATGAAAGATATAAAAATTTACCTCTTCCTGACATTGTTCCATCTATAAATCAAATTGTTTTTGCATATTATCTTCTACATGATCGCTACGAGTTTCATTTGTTTAAAAATCTGAAAATTGCTGCGGGCTGCCTTCACTGATTTCACTGTTTTTCGTAGTTTGTTTAATATTTGTTGTAGATTCAAGTTTAGGAATGGAAAAAGGAAGCTTTCCTATCTCTCGAAATATTTGGTCTGTTTCTGTTTGAAAAATAAATGTTGGTGGTTGATCCAATAACTTCTCTTCATCAACCTATTCTTTACTAAAGTTGGATTCATAATTATCAAAGAAAGGATCATTTCTTAACAAATCAATGGAAGTTAATGTGAAAATATCGTCTTCATCGTCTGGATACTTATCAAAAATAGGTTGATCATAAATTGGTTGATTATGAAGAAATTCCACATGTGTTGTGATAAATATTTCCTCCTCATTATCGAGATATCCATCAAGATTAAGCTGATCTTCAATAGCTAACTTATCATAACCAACGTAACTAGAAACATTTGATACAATGTCAAATGTGTCTTTAACATAATTGCTATCAATAACTTGGATATCACAATGAGCATGAGATTCTTCCTTAAAAATAGCAGTTGAAAATGTTTCTTTATTTTCAGCACATTCTAGAATCATAACTTCTTCATTATCTAGTTCTAGTTCAAGTTTATGGGAAGACACATCATATCGAATATTGTGAAGAACAAGTTGTTTTCTATTTATATCTTCAATCTCATCATGCAATTCATATTCCTCACAACAATTTTCAAATAAAAACTCATTTGAAAAGTACCTTTTACAGTGCTCATGGAATACCGTGTGAAAATCCTTCAAGGATGAAATGTTGGAAGAAGGTAACAAGAAATACCATTCAAGTGAATCACCATCCAATGAAGACATGAACATCTTCATACAAACATCCTCGTGTTGTAGATATAGAAGATCCATGCATTCATGGAACTTGATGAGGTAACCTGTAGGATTATCTTCTTTCCTTTCTTTGAAGATAGGAATAAAATATCCCAATTTTGTCATAGTCAGTACTGGATGTGGGAAACTAGGAACTGCTGAAAAATTGAAAGGTTCAAACCTCCAAGCCAGAATGGCTTCCGTGGTCTTCGACATCTTGGACCTTGAAATCTTGAACTAGTGGAGTCGCCAATATATTTGTCTGTAATGAAGCTAGAGTCGCCAAGTAGAAAACTACAGTCAAGCTAATATCCTTCTCTTCTCTACCATCAAGAGCTATATTTCATCATTGATGTTCTTCCTGAGGAAGATACTTTTGTTCCTCCGTCCCCAGCAACGGCGCTAGAAGATGTTATCACTAAAGTTAACTCTTGACTGCAAGAGAGCCAAGCTTAGAGAAATCTTAAAATTGTTGAATGGATGATTAGGTTGATAAAATGATGGAGCTATAATAGTACAAGGATCAGGGTAGGTTTAAAGATCAAATAGCAGGAAATGTGTCACTATCATGGATATTAATAAGACATATCTACGAGCATAACTTTATGAAAGAAATGAATCAGGTTCTGCATTGAAACATTTAAAGATAATTGCATATTAATCATAATAATGTTGCAATGGATTGATAAGGCCACACACAAGACAAAATCATGATAATATATAATTCATTTATTAAAGAAAAATGGGTTCATATGATCACAATCATTTCAAAGCAGCATTTCATATTAAGGTAAACATAATACATGCTATAGCAGTCTGACCTCTAATACCTTCTCATCCCTCTCGGCTGGAACTCCTCCTTCTCTCCCTTACATTGAAAATTACAGAATTTAAATCAATTACAATCCCTAAGCTATTTCTATATTTTAGGAAACAAAACTTATCAATAAACTAAAACTAAACCCAATCTATGATTTAATGCAAGAAATCTCGGAAAACTGTTTCCTTTATATCTTGAGCTCATTTCAATTATCTGCTTTTGCCTAGAAAAGTAGCCTTGAATATTGATCCTCATTCATTTGTATTCCTAGAAGCTCGAATACCACCTTCAAAATTCCATATGTATCTAGCAAATTAGGGATTGAACTTTTGATTGCTTTCCACTGCTACCAGGTGTTTAATTCTCCAACTGACTCTGTCACTGGAATCATGCCTTTGAGTTTTCGATTGATCTAGATCCAATGATTCACTTACCTTATGTTTTAGAACTCAGGAATGATCTAGATTATTAATTCATATCTTTTTTATATCAAAAATCATCTCCAGCTCGCTCCTTCTCTACTAAAAATATATTTGTTACATTTGCTTCAGATACAAAACCATATTGATCAAGCATGATTGTGTTGTTGGCCTTTGCAAGATTTCCCTCTATCTTTGCCAAAATGTTATTGATAAGATTATTGTGATGACTTTTAGAATCCAAGTTATTTGGAGAATTACGATGTGTTGAAGTTGTTATCAAGGAAATTCCACCAGCATTGTCATAGACGGGTGGCTTCCACTCAGCGAAAACTATTAAAGTACATCCATACATATTGAATGCAGATCTCACCCTTGATGACACCTTTTTCCCACAGGCCAAAGTGAGCCTAATATGAGCATTATTTCTCATTCCATTTCAAATTAGTGTTGTAAAAATTTCTCACTTTATCTTGTTGCGTTCAGGTATGTTTACAAAAGTCGTAACTTTTGCAGAATCAAACATCTTGTCCAAATGCTCGTCCAACTTAAAAAAATTTCCATTGTAGACCCGAAATCCCTCCCAAACCCCATCACAACCTTGGACAATTGAATCAAATACAGATACCTTTGCATTTCCACGAGGAATAAGCTCATCACCAACCTAGACAAGTATCTACTCATTCATTGGAATAGGAAGAGTTGGTCGGACTAAGACATCAGGTCATAGAGAATGTCTCTTCAGTATCTTGTAAAAAGGAAGGAATTTCTCCAACAAAATATAAATCTTGAATGGACAAGGCTTTGAATATCTTGATGGGGGCATGAAACCTAATGACTTATGAATAGTTGCATACCACCACGAAGCCCATAGGCCATCCACTAGTTTTGGACCAGCTTCCCATTTGAGCATTGAAATTTGGAAAGGAATGTCTAGAGCATTGCAGAGTAATTGTAGTGTACCCATGTTGATACTGGAACAATCATGAATTTTTTGACAGCAAAGAAAAATTGGATCGCTCTCTACATAAGCACCGCTAGAATCCAAAAATTCTATGGACAGATCTGGTGACAACATCGCCTTTTTGCATATTAAGTGACCATGATGGCTTCATCAGTTATACATATGTTGGATCCACCTATATATTTATGGTGATTTTTTGTATATGGACTTGTATCCCCAGAGATAAATTTTGTCTGGCATTTATCTCTCTTTCAGGTACCTTTGTTTGAGCCTTTTGATCTTCTATTTTCTACTCTCTCCTCACTCAATTGTTTCCTTTATAATGTATTCCAGCTATCATATTCCCTTATAACCTCATACATTAGGGGGCATTTTTTATAGCTCAAAATGACACATCTCTTCCTGTGACCACTTTCCCATAATTTTGTTTCATGTCGGCATTTCCATGACGACACTTCATGAACATCACTAAAAAAACACCTATATTGGAGGACCCATATCTATAGTTCTATAACTTTGTTTGACATATTCTCTACACTATTGGAATGGAATTTGAGTTCGCTAAAACTTTTCAGAACACACCAAAGTCTAAAAATGCCCAAAAGTACCCTAAAAATGATATTTTTGATGCACAGTTGCCTTAAGGAAACATGCATGTTGCACGCGACTTGTCTACATAAAACTCACATGTTCCCTAAATACGTGACTATTTGGATTGAAAATATTGTTTCATGTGCGTATATTTTCATTGCAACCCATGTGTATCCCCTGAACATGCGACTGATGTCTCTGCAATCCGCGTGTTAGTCCTATAGATGTCAAAAAAAGAAGTTTCTTGAAGTTTGGGTAGTTTGGTTGGTTATGCAACTGACTCCTTCAATTGTAACTAATTTATCTTCGACCCTACCTCTTCAGAAGTATATAAATATAGGTACATAGTTCCATTGGAGGGGACTTGAACTTTTGCATTGTCATACTAGAGGAACTGGGACTCTCTTTCCCCCCACCTTTTCCCTAGAAGCTTTCTCCTATTGTAGAGATTGGAGGCTGAGTTCCTTAGAGAAGAGAAGAAGCAAAACCATATCAAGGTTTTGTGAGGTGTCCAACTTGAAGAGAAGTTATATTTGTACTTATTTTCATCATTAATAAATATGCGATGTCCTTATTCTTCCCAAATCATTGTTTAATGTGTGATTGAAGATTTGTTTTTGATCATATGATGATGTTAATCAAATTATTATTTCATGTTTCTTTGATTATCATTGCTTTACATGTGTTCATATTGGTTTGAGGAAGGTATATTGTGTTTTGCAGGTCTCTTGGAGCAAGAGGAGCAAGAAGAGGATTGAAGGGTTGCTTGGATCAATCTTCGTTTGGCTAAGGTATGAACCATTCCAATCTCTGATATTATTTATATATACTTGCAGAACTATTTTCATCTCTCTTTCAACCCTATTACGTTGATGGGCTCTTAAACCCTATCCATAGGAAACTTTCCTCTACGAAAAATAGCTCACCCAAAGCGCAATCCCTCCATGAGCAAGAATATGCAATAAAAACTGGAAATGGTTGAGAGAATGTGTTGCAATAGAAGGAACCATGATATTCCCTGTAGCTTACACATGCAAATAAAATTCCATTGAAGCTCCATGAAATACCTGATTGGCCTCTCCAAACACCAACTTGAATGGGAATCTTTCACCCTCGAAATTGGCTAAGGAAAGAAACTAGTCATCCACTAGCTCTCTCAATTCACAAATGCAAATTTCTCAAATTATCAAAATATCCTCTCCTAGTTGATCCCTATATTTTATAAACATCCTTAGCCTTCTAATGTTACCAATCCATCCATAAAATCAAGCCAATTCAAATTATGGTGTGTGCTCAATATTTTCCATGTTTCCTCCCTTCCCTAGCCTTCCATCTTCCCCCAATTTGAGTAGGAACCCATTGAGCTTCCCCCAACTCACATGAGCACCCTCTTGGATGCTCTATTTTGAACTGACATGTCATATATCTCATATGTCATCCTTCATATCTGATTTGTGTCATAGGTGTCATAGCATCTTCATCATTGTTGTCATAGAGATAGGGAATCTAGTCCAAGTCTCTCACTAGCTCCAAAATGACTCTTCCTCTCCCATGTAAGTTAAATTTCCTTCCAAATTCAACCTATCATGCACATGGAAAATTTTATTATCCTTATAACTCATCCAAGAACATTTTGGCTTCCCATGGATTCAAAATTTTAAGAGGAGGGTGCCATGTGGCATAGAAAATCTAGCTTTTGTGGGTCCCGTGTCCTCCATGCGTCTTCATGATCAATTTCCTCTTTCATTTTCCCTTTTATTTATTTATTTATCTCCTTTATTAAATATTTATTCCATTCTAATGTTCAAACATCATTTTTTTTCCCCCTTCTTCCAAATCCCAAAGCTTCCACCCCCAACCTAGGAAACTAGTAATTTTCAAACATGGGTGTTGAAGAACCTACTTTCTATATGATTCTTTGAAGTTTCCACTGAGTTTCCCAACTTTTATTCTTTGAGATTCCATGAATATTTCGATCGAAACCATCATGCTTGCTATTACACTACTCTGATTAAAATCACTTTATTAAGTGGGGAATCCATCTCCCATACTGCTTGTTTCCCAAAATATTTGAAATCAATGGGACTAAAAACTATCTTGGGGTCCCATTTCTTGTATTGCACTCCAACAATTAATAGTGCTCTCCAACCCATATCATTAGGAAAGAGAGTTCCAGGATCCCATTTTCTTGTATGCATTCTTGCAAACATCATGAGTACATAATATATATCATCAAAGTACATAACAACATAATAAAAATGTACATCAAGGAGGTGCCTCATCAAAAAATCATGAAAGTTCTTATACCTCCAAGTAAGTATACCACCATTTTCCAAGTGTGTACAAGATTCAAAATACCAATAAAATATGCTCCAATGACATAGGTGAGGATCCCATGTCCCATAATTCTGATACAAAATTATATAATGTGCATCAATATAATCAGCCATGTGTTCTTTCATCTAGGAAGTGAATGAAGAACCTTTGCCAAAATCTGAACCAAATAAGGAGCAAAGAAAACATGAAGAATTCAAGTGGATCAAAGAAGTCTCATCAATACACCCATGGATATGTATATCATCATGAAATAACAGATGATTTTTCTTCCAATAATAATGGTATTCAATCATATATCTCTTCACCCAAGTGTTGGATGAAGTTCCTCCAACATCAAATGAACCAAGTGTTGAGCAAGAGAAATCACGAGTCTTCAAGTGACTCAAATGCATATCATAGGTGCATCCATGTAGATGTTCATCATCATAAAGTAACAAAAGATGCTGCTGAAAATGTGAATAAGAATTTGCTCCAACCATGTCATCATAAAAAGTAAATCTAGGAGTTCCATACTCCTCATGTGGCAACATCAAAAAGAACCCTTTCACCCATACTTCATTTAGACTAATGCCGAAAAACATGGAATTGTAGGATGTAGGAGAATGAACTAACTCACCCAAATGATCAAAAAGTGCAGAAGTTTCATCATGAGAAGGATCCATATGGGTAGTATCATGCAGATCCTTCAAAAGTGTGAAACCTTTATCATAGATTGGTTCCAATGTTTAGGAATCATTCTCTTCTTTAATATTGCATAACCTTCATCAAGAGACCATTCAAGTTCCTCTTCCACCACATCAAGTGTTTGGATCTCTTCAATATCATCATCAAGTGCATTCAAATTTCTACATTTCTCATGATCCACCATGTCATGAGAATCCTCCAAACAATCTACCATTTGACAATCTTTGATGTGGCACATTGCTCTTTTAAGCTTTTCCATGTCTTCAAGGAAGGATGTTTTCTCCAATGAAGTAGCTCTCCAAAAAGAATTTGACACTAATTCTTGAGTGTCATGGAGTATGTTAAGGGACTCTTGGACCTTATTTTCATTCATCTTTAAGGACCTTTCAATAAAATGAGGCTCTTGCAAATGAACCTCCTCATCTTCTTCCTTCTTGCTTGGAGAAACTTCATGAAGCTTAAGTGGTGATGGGGAAGTTGATCTTGTTTCTTCTTCAACTGCTACAAGGTCTTAAATTTCATGTTTAATGGAAGTTTGTCTTGCAGAAATACTTTTAAAAGTGTTATCTATGTCACCAACATAGAGGTGTGAGCACCCATCATAGGTACTCCTTCATAGTTTAAGCATCCATTAGTAGATTCTCTTTGTTTTATTTCCAAGGTAGGATGTGTCTTGAAATGATCTTCAATATTTTCAATAGAAACTTCATACTCATGTGATGTCTCTTCATCTTTTTCAAACTCACTTGGGAGTGACTTTCAATCCTCATAATGTAATTATTTTTCTGTTTCACCACCCACAAATGTGGTGGCTCCTTAGTCTCCTCCATACTTGTCCATTGTTGATTATTCCTTAATGAATTCACATTTGAATTATTTTTCCTAAATTCATTCAAATAATCATAAAATCCTTCAAAATGAATGGTATTATGTGTCTCTCCATGATGGAAACTTCTATTGCCCCCTTCTGCTAGAATACCCCTAAGTTGGCTAGCCATCAATTCGAATCCTTTCATAAGACGTTGGGTTATGTTTGTGGTTATGTCCTCAAAGAGAGGTTTCATGATTTTTTTATGCTCCTTGCCATCATATGAGGTTCCCTTTTCATTCTTGGTCATAGTTTCCTAAAAAACAATGCCCTCTTCTCCTATTTTTTTTCCTCTTCAACAAAAGAACTTTTGGTTTCAATATCTAATGGTGATCCCCGACTTATTTTCCTCATAAATATTATACCACATCAAGTTCCAATATCATGTTGTGATACCACTGTAATTTCCCTTTTTTCAATTTTATTAAATGACCATATTTTTCAAAAGGAGGATGCCATGTGGCATAGAAAATATAGCTTGTGTGGGTCCCACATCCTCCATGTGTCTTCATGATCAATTGCCACTTTTATTTTCCCTTGTATTTATTTATTTATCTCCTTTATTAAATATTTATTCCATTCTAATGTTCAAACATAATTTGTTTCCCCACTTATTCCAAATCCCAAAGCTTCCACCCCAAACCTAGGAAACTAGTAATTTTCCTCCTTGGTAATTATTCGACCCTTAGCATTAATTTGACAAACTCTCATGAATATGAAAAATGTGATTAGTCCATTGTGACCCAATGAAAAATTTGGTACATGAAAATTTTTGAGGATGCTGGTTCTTGTGTAGCAACATTCCTTTCCCGTGCTTCAGCCCCATCAACTTCACTTTCGGTTGCAACTTAAGCAAACAATTTTGAGGATGTTGGTTCTTATGTAGTAGCATCCATTTTCTATGTTTCGGCCCCAACAACTTCATTTTGAGTTGCAGCTTCAACAAACATTTTTGAGGATGCTAGTTCATGTGTAGAAACATCCCTTTTCTATGTTTTATCCCCAACAAATTTAGTTTGAGTTGCAGCTTCAACAAACGATTTTTAGGATGCTAGTTCTTATGTAACATCCATTTTTTGTGATTCACTCAAAGTACAGACTATTTGAGTTTCTGATTCAATGTTAGATCCTTGGAGTGTTGGTTCTTGTGTAAGAGCCTCATGTTCCACAATTATTTTAATGCTTTTAGGTTGTGGAGATTTCTCTTGAATTATTTATGTATCCCTTACTGTTGAGACTGATCTTGCATCAATTCATTAATGTCCCTAGATTACTGAGACTGATATGGAATCAGTTCAATGTCCTTTGACCATTGGGACTATATTTCCTCTTGTTCTTGCATTTCATGGTCAAGGGTTATGCTCAACCTTGTCTTCTTTTCTTCCATCGATTATGCTGGAGGTATTTCTTTTGTCCCCTTCCTTGCTTGTGCTAATTTCCACACCATTAGATCCACCATTGTAACTCTATACCATTCAAGTTTGAATAGATATACACATTTAGGGAATAGTAGTTCATCATGTTAACCATCCTTCAAAATAAAAGGTGGATTCTCCATCTGGTCCACAACTTCAACCAAGGTGTTCAAGCTCTGCACCATCTTCTTTTTGCAAGCTTCTTTCAACTTCTGCACTTCATATCAGAGCATTGGTACTTATTCCTTTAATAGTTCATTCTCAAAAAGTAAATTTTCAATCTAAGGTTCACTTGCAGTGAGTTCTTCTATAACAACGGATGCTCAAGGTTTTAGAATAGGAATTTCAACATTCCCCCCTATTACATGTACCATTTCTTCTATGGTAGAATACCTAGCTCTTCTCCTCTATGCAGGTATAGATGTCTGGCCCTTAACATTCATCCTTTTCCTTCTTCTATGTGACACAAAAATTCCACATTTTTAGAAGCAAGGATGGAAAATTCACTAACTTTCCTAGTTTCAAAAATAATTTCCTCCTCCTGAATTATTGTTCCCCTTATTTCAGGGGAGGATTCAACATTCAAGACTTCTTCCTCCCCTCTTTCTATTTCCTATGTATAATGTCCCTCCTCTTCCATTGCAGTTTCAGTAGTTACAACTTCTATTATCGCATCTTCTACAGCTGCTCTAATTTCAGCTTCTACTACTGCATCTTCTCTCACACCTTCCTCTTAAACATTCTTAAATTGGTCTACCGACATTCCATCCCTCCACCAAGATGAACCCAAGGAGCTCGGCTCATCACTTTCTTCCCCGATACCTTCTATTTCCAATATAGGTTCCTGGTCTACCCTTATCCTACAAACAAATTGTTCCCATGTTAAATTTTGATGTGTAAGGGCCCTCAAAACTAACAGTTTGATTAATCCATGATTTGTTAGGGAAGCTACGAGATGCTAAGATGCTTTTACATATTGATCCATGATTTGTAGGGCTCTTAGGAGATAAAATGGCATATTGAGTAATCTACCATGTCATAAACAAGATAGTAGGATAAAGTTAGAGATATAAACGATTCAGTACATGCCTTCAAAATTTATGTATTTCTTTAGAAAGACGACAACTTGATCTCAGGGTATTGGCAGTGACTCTAGTGCTTTTCCCTTTTCTCTTGGCTGAAAATTTTTTCCTGCTACAAGAACATCGTGTACTATGGTCGAATTGGTCGCCTTTCGACAAAACCATATTATCCCAATATGTGGTAATCCTTTCACTTCTACCACAATTGTTTCTTTAACGTCTATCTGCAATCCTCTAACTGTTGAGTGAGTATCAAACAAGTTTAGAGAAAATTGGAGTGTCGTATCCACATGGAAGACGTTTAATCTCTGGAAGTAATATGTCCACCCGGTTTCTTGAAAGATGTTAAATACTTCTCCATTTTCGTACAGATACACTATATTCTCAGGTCCATGTCTCATTGGGATACCCATATTGCTTCCTTTCCGTAAGTTCTGTTAAAAAATGCAAGAATTGGGAGACTTGGGCATTGGATTTACAACATGAAGTAATAGGTAATGGATAGCCGAAGTTCAATTGGGTATTTTCAAAAAGTGGCACGGTTATTTTTGGAAATTGGTACGGTTATGGGCTAAAATCGATTCATTGCATCTCGTACAAGTTGGGTAGAGTACTGATGGTCATTTCACAAATATAGGAAATAAATTTTTGACTTGTTTCCCTTGCGGAGAACTAATCAAGGTCTACTAAGGAGGACCCATACCTTTCAAATATAATGTTGAGCCATCATCCTTCCATGGTGGCGTTATTTCATGGTCACGTCATTCATGAGGATATAAATATGCACATGCTTATGTGAGTTGGCCATCGTTAAACAGGTGGATAAGGTACATCCATGCTAGCACAAAAGTACACAATGATTAGATGAGCATCTAATGTTCCTCATGGAGACTAGAGCAAGCTGATAGAAACTAGTGGACATATAAGAATCTTGTGGCAAAAAGATTAGGGGAGTGACAGCCACGAATTGGAAATATATGGCGGAGTCACAAGCACAAAATAGGAAAAGTTAGCAGAACTTTAGCGGAGTTGCAGCTGCGAAAATTGGAAAATTCAATAGAATTTAGCGGAGTTGCAGCTGCAAAATAGGAAAAATTGGCAAAATTTTAGCAAAGTTACAGCTGTGAAAATAGGAAAAGTTAGCAGAATTTAGCGGAGTTGGAGCTGTGAAATAGGTAAAATTGGTAGAAATTTAGTGGAGTAGAAAATGTGAAATAGAAAAAGTTGACAGATTTTTAGCAGAGTTGTAGCTGCGAAAATAGGAAAATTCAGAGGATTCTAGTGCAGTTGCAACTGCGAAATACGAAAAATTGGAAGAACTTTAACGGAGTTCCAACTTCCAAATAAGAAAAGTAGGCATAATTTTAGCGCAGTTGCAGCTCTGAAAATAGGAAAATACGGTAGAATTTAGTAGATTTGCAGTTGTGAAATAGGTAATACTGTCAGAATTTTAGCGGACTAGCAGCTGCGAAATAGAAAAGTTGGCTAAATTTTAGTGCAATTGCAGCTGCAAAAATAGGAAAAGTTGGTAGAATATAGCGCAGTTGCAGCTGCGAAACAGGTAATATTGGCATAATTTTAGTGGAGTAGCAGCTGCGAAATAGGAAAAGTTGGTCGAATTTTAGCACAGTTGCAGCTGCAAAATAGGAAAAGTTGGTAGAATTTAGCACAGTTACAGCTGGGAAATAGGTAATATTGGCAGAATTTTAGTGGAGTAGCAGCTGCAAAATAGGAAAATTTGGCCGAATTTTAGCGAAGTTACAACTACGAAAATAGGAAAAGTCGGTCAAATTTAGCGGAGTTGCAGCTACGAAATAGGAAAAATTGGGAGAATTTTAGTAGAGTTACAGCTCTAGAATAGAAAAAGTTGGTAGAATTGTTAGTGGAGTTGTAGCTGTGAATCCAAATATAAAGGGATATTATTTTTAAAAAACATTCATCATTCCGTCAATTTTCTAACCTCTATGAATTGAAATTTGTGGTTGGATTGTCATTAAAATTGACAAAGTGGTTATACTAGCGATGACAAATTGGAGGACACGTCGTCAGATAGACGACCTAAATGAAGTGAAATTTATGGTCATATTTACATTAAATCCGACAACTTTTCTACACCACTAGCAAAGGAAAGGCATTAAGAATCTGACCACTATAAGGGAAACGTATTCGAAAATATGAAACCTTTGCACTAAAATTTGTGGTTGGATTTATATTATATCCGAAAAATTTTCTACACTACAAGCGAAGGGGAGGTGTCGAATTGTCGCCAACTACGAAGAAAACATAGTTGGATGTCTGACATTTATGCACTGAAATGGGTATTTGGAGGTTCGACGTTAAGGAAGCAAATGTTGTCGAAAATCTGATGAGTGTTTTCATTATTGAAAAACTGCCAAAATTTAACCGACGTTTAAAACAATTGAGGATTATCGAAGTGTCAGCAACAATATGTTGAAAATCAAACATCTAAACCATCATATTTTTTGTTAAAAAATGATACCGAATGGAACTATGATAGAGAACACCTTAGTCCAAACTATTGAAGGAAAGGGGATAAATTATGTAGAAACTAATGAAATAATGAGTATTACCTCGTTGTCTACTATAGAAAAGGTCATACCAAGATATTTAAATGGTTTTAATAGACTTGGATCAAAATCCTTCTCCAGGGGAGGAGTATGATCCATGCACATCACCATATGGGCCATTAATATTCCCGGTACTCATGACCTCTTGGACCAATTTTTTCATCAGATGAAGCTATCCTTGAAGTCATGAACATCTTAGAATGACCCTAGGAGGGTATGCATCACTAATCATTATTTCTTTCTAAGACAGATTAATTAGAGGTTAAACTTGAAATTTTTTACCTTGATGAGTATATGGAAAAGTACCAATTCCCTATCCAAACACACAGTGTTCTTTTGGAAAGAAATTTGGAAAAAAAAATCCTATTGATATATCCATCAAGCTTGGAATCATTCAAAATATCAATATATGTGTTGGTTTCTCTTCAGAGAAAATCACACAATCTAATGCTCTATTCAAAGAGTTTTGTGATGTATTCACTTGGTCATATGAGGAAATGTCATGCATTGATCCTAGTATAGTTGAACATGAGATCAAAACCTATAAAAATGCTAAACCTATTTGACAAAAGCTACATCCGATAAATCCTAAGAAGTAATCTACCATAAAAGTAAAAGTAGAAAAGCTACTAAAAGATGGCTTCATATACCGTGTACGTATAACTCAATGGGTATCCAATCTCGTTCTAGTTAATAAAAGGCAAGGAAAAATACGATTATGTACTGTCTTTAGTGATTTAAATTTGACTTGTACAAAATATAGCTATCCCATACAATTTATTGATTACATTATAGAAAAATGTGTCAGTAATGAAATATTTTCATTTATGGATAGATTCTCCAATTATGAACAAATTTAGATTATGAAGGAAGATCAACATATAAAAAAAATTCATTTTCCCATGTGGCACTTTTGTTTATCAAAAAATACCTTTTGTATTTAAAAATGTTAGAGCCACTTTTCAATGAGCCATGTAATATGCATTCCACGATATGAAGAAATTTTTTGAGGTTTATCTCGATGACTTGACGATGAAATATAGGATAAGGGACAAACATTGTGTACACCTACATTCCATATTTAATCGATGTCATAAGTACAACATTAGGTTAAATACAAATAAATGCATTTTTTGTGTGGATACTGGGAGATTACTTAGTGAGTCCCCTCAAGGTTGAGACAATATTACAATTGCTTCCCCCAAAAAAAATCAGACAACTTCAAAGCCTATAAGGGAAAGCAAATTTCCTTAGAAGATTAAACATTAATTATGCCGAAATTGCAAAAGGTTTAATGCATCTCCTGAAAAAATGCACCCTTCATATGGGATGACCAAGCTCAATTCTCATTGATGCATTGAAGAAATACCTAATTTCAACCCTGGTGCTTAGTCCTACAAATTACAATAGAGACTTTATACTATATTTGGCAGAAATTGAATTCACTTTAGGGATGATTTTGATTCAAGAATATTATTAATCTCGAGAGCATGCTATATACTATCTTAGTAAGGACCTTGAAAACTCCAAATTCAGGTATTCCCAGGTAGAGAAGTTGTCCTTGGAAGCAGTTCATGTTGTCCAAAGACTTATACATTACATACTTCCATGAAAAACTACTATCATGTCTGAAATGAACCCCATGAAACACATTTTCCCGTTAAATAATCAAGGTCAAGTATTCTAAATAGATATTAATTTTGCAAGAATTTGATCTTGATTTCATTAACACAAAATACAAGAAGTCATTGACATTTGCGAAACTAGTGTCTAATTTCTCATGCAATAAATAGGAAAATAAATGTTGAATCCTTGGTGGAAAACATATATTTCTCATTGCAACACCCAATCCTTGGTATGGAACATTCATCGTATATATCTAAACTTAAAGGATTGATGCTCGGTTTTCTATCATTGAGCCATGTTGCATCCAACACCAAGCAAAAAGATACCTCATATTAGGGGATACGTTGTACTGTTAAGGAATAGAATCAATTTTAAGACGTTTTTTAGTACATGAGGAAGAATAGCATGTTTTGAATTATTTCCATGTGGGAGCATGTGGCGGTCATCTTTCTGGGTGTGCAACTTCCCAGAAAATCTTGCGTGCAGGATACATTTGGCACACAATCTTTAAAGATTACATCAATGCCATTAAAGGGTGTCATACTTATCAGATCAATACAAGAAAAGTTTGTGTATGCCCTGATCCATTAAACCCAATGGTAACCATAGGTCCATTTTCAAAATGGGAAATTGATTACATGAAAATCAAACCACCTTAAATTGATGGTCACCAGTACATCATAGTGGCAATGGACTACTTCATTAAGTGGGATGAGGAAATTCCTACATTCAATAGCACATGAAAATTTTTAGCATACTTTCTATTAAATCATGTGATAACTAGGTTGGTGTAACCAAAGTTATTGTTATGAATAACGACAGTGATTTTAGGAATTCCTTCATGAATGAACTCACCACCAAGTTAGGATTTCGGAAAGAATTTTCCTTTCCAAATTACCCCCAATGTAAAGGTCAAGTAGAATCCAACAAAAGGTTTTGAATACCATGTTGCAACGAACAATTAATAAGAAAACAAATAACTAGAATTTGATGTTGTTCTGCACACTTTGGGCATACCACACCTCAGCCAAAATTGTGACTGGTTTCACTTTCCAATTGGTTTATGGAGAATAAGTTGTGTTGTTGATTGGATGTGAAATTCCATAATTAAAATTAGTTATCGAACTTCTGCCTAACACCTATACAGAGGAAGAGATACTCCTTCATATTCATCATCTTGATTAAACTAGAAGGGACACCTCGTTGAACATATAGGAAAAGAGTCAAATCCCAATATGACAAAGATGTCGCTCCTTGAGTCTTTTCAGAAGGATTTTTTGTTTTAGTTTGTGACAAATACCATGATAATATATGGAAAGGGAAGTTTATACCCAAAATGTTTGGACAAATTGTTGTCAAAATCTATTAAAATGAGAGGCATATGAGCTAGTCAATTATGATGGAGAACTTTTGTTGGATATAAAATATGGTCTATATTTGAAGAAATACTTTGTGTAGGCACTTATGCTTCACAACTCTTGTTGTATTATGTTGTATTTTTTTAATAGAATTTTGTACAATAACTATTTTGTACACATAATTATCTTTCTTAGTACTTTTACTTGGTAGAATGTAATAGAAACTTTTACTTATTTGGGATATGTAGATAGTGCCAACTGTAGGTCTTGGAACATTACTTTCGCTGCATGGGTAATACTCACACATGAAGACCAAGTTCTTAGTTCAAGAGGATGTTTCCTTGTATCTATGACCAATAATGTTACAGAATATAGTGCAATCATTGAACTTCTTGTTGAGGCTAACCCCTTGACATCCGATGAATTATTGTCATACGAGACTCACAACTTATTTTATCTTAGTTAAATGGTGAGTATCAGGTTCATAATCCTATACTATTTAGAAATTTTCTACGAGTACATCTTGTTAGTTTTTAATCATTCAAGCTAGCATTATGTTAGGATCTTTAACTGAGAGAACAACAAGTACAGCAATCAAACATAAGAGACAATGAACACATTGTTTTTCCTCGGGGAAACCATAAATGGAAAAAACTCTGCAACTTCCTCAGAGATAGAATCAGCACCAAAGGTAAAACCCCTAAAATAGTAAGATGATCTATTGACAGTAGTAACCTCTTTCTTCTTTGCCCTAGTGTCTTTCTCTTCCCCAGCTATGCGCTACAACTGAGTTTGGATGAGTGTGTGATAAATAGAGAGGTCACATCTCTATTTATACTAATTCTCGACATAACTAAAACCCTACTAGGGCCGACCTCTCTAGGAGAGTCTAATAACCCTAGTGCCCTTGAACTGCAGGGACTTTAACCCTTAGACAAGAGGAGGGTTACCCACAATAACTTGACATGACTTGTTTACATTATAGATCCTCTCGATCGAAACATCGGGGGCATGACATGACACAAGAACGTCCTAGAATAAACATCAGGTTACAATATATAAGAAATACAAGTGAATACATTCCGAAGTTATAATTACATCAACACTCCCTCTTAACTAGGAAGGTATTCTCTTGACACAATTTTCATCACTGGTCTTCTTCTCTGGATCTTCTCGTCATTTGTATCTTCAAGTCATCTTTGTCTTCAAGTTATCTTCATATTCATGTCATCTTCATTTCTGGATCTAGATCATCACTCGATCTAGATCATCATCATTAGATCTGGATCATCACTCGATCTGGATCATCACTACATCTGGATCATCACTTGATCTAGATCATCACTGGACATCATCACTAGATTTGGATAATCACTCGATCTGGATCATCACTACTGGATCTAGATCATCTTGGAGACATCATAACTGGATCTGAATCATAGATCAATATGTATCATCTCGGGTCATCATCATATGTGCTATCTCATGATTCTTCTCGTCACAGGAAGTTCTACAAAGCCATCCTTCTTTCATGCTAGTTGTATGCCTAGACACCATGTAGGTATTCTTCAGCACTTATATCTAACCTACTCATCAGAATGGCCCACCCAACACTTACAACTAACCTACTCATCAGAAAGGCACGCCCAACACTCACATCTGATCATGTAGGAGCCTACAATCACATCAGAAAGGCCCAACACTCACATTCACCAGCATGATAGGACACAACTACTATCATCTGTGAAAAGGATCAGAGCTTACATCTGACCTACTCGTCAGAAAGGCATGCACTCACATTTGATCTTGTAGGAACCAAATCCTACAGTCACATCAGAATGGTCCCCAGTCCCAGACTAAGATACCTGGTAACTGACCAGGTGCCTCCATTCTCCCGGAGAATGGAAGTTTCTCGTACATCTGACCTACTCGCTAGAATGGCCCAGCACTTACATCTAACCTACTTTCCAGAAGGGCATGCACTCACATCTGATCTCGTAGGAACCAAATCCTACACCCTCATCAGAATGGCCCCCAGTCCCAAACTGAGCTACCTGGTAACTGACCAGGTGCCTCCACTCTCCCGGAGAGTGGTAGTTGCCCTTAAATCTGACCTAATCTATAGAATGGCTAGCACTTACATCTCACATGGGAGGAACCTAATCCTTTAACCATGGTAGAATGGATCAGCCCTTACATCTGACCTACTTGTCAGAATGGCTCTCTCAGTCCCAGATTAAGCATTCCTAGTAACTAACCAGATACCTCCATTCCAAGAAGGGCATTCAATACTCATATCTGACATGGAAGGAACAAAATCCTCTCATCATGATAGAATGGCTCAGCCCTTACATCTGACCTACTCGTCAGAATGGCTTCCAGACTTGTCACTTCCCCTTTGAAGGGACCTCAATCTAGAGAACACCAAGATTCTCCCAGAAGTACTCAAACTTCACTCTCACTAATGGATTCATCAACACATCAGCTATCTGATCATTCATCACAACATACTGAAGCTTCACTACTCCCCTCTACACCATATCCCTGATATAGTGATACTTGATCTCGATATGCTTTGACTTGTCATGGAACACTGGATTCTCTAACAACTTCACACAACTTTAGTTGTCACAATGTATACAAGTAGCATCCAACTAGAGATCAAATAAATCATATAGTAGCTTCCTCAGCCATACTGCCTCACAACTAGCTAAACAAGCTGCGACATACTCTGCTTCAGCTATACTCCATGCCACACAGGATTGCTTCCTGCTAAACCAAGAGATCACACCTGATCCCATACTGAAGAAACACCCTAAAGTTCTCTTCCTATTGATGGCACTGCCTGCCCAATCTAAATCAACATAACCCTCCAAGTTAATCTTCTGATTTGCATCGTACTTGATCCCATAATCAATTGTACCCCTCAGGTACCTCAGAATATGCTTTGCAAAAATCAAGTGAACATTTCTCAGATCTGTCCAGAACTGGCTCAAGGTGATCACAGCAAAGCAAATGTCTGGTCTCATGTTCATCAGGTACATCAAGGACCTAATCATCTAACGATACATCGTAGCATCAACTGACTCTGATGAAGCATCGCTCAATAGATTCAGGTTCAATTCCATAGGTGTGGTCGTATCCTTGCAGTCCATCATCCCAAATATCTTCAGGATCTCTACTGCATACTTCCCTTGTCCAAGGAAGATTCCATCTGTACTCTGCCACACCTCCATGCCTAGAAAATAATGCATCATACACAAGTCCTTCATTTTGAACTCGACAGCAAGCTTTCTCTTCGTATCAGCAATCAACCCATCCATACCTATCATAAACAGATCATCTACATATAGTAGGAGCATCACTAGGTTGCCATATTCAACCTTGTAGTAAAGGTTGGAATCTGCTTTACTCTTGGCAAAGCCCAAACTCGATAGAAAGCTGTCAATTCTACCGCACCATGTCGTGGGTGCCTATTTCAAACCGTACATGACTTTCTTCAATCTACACACATGAGACTACCTGTCATGTGTCTCAAAACCGAGTGGCTATTCTACATACACTTCCTCTTCCACTACACCATTCAAGAAAGCAGTCTTGACATCCATTTGGTGTATCTTCCATTTCATCACTGCAGCCAGAGCAAGTATTGATCTGATGGAAGTGTATCTAGCTATAGGTGCAAAGGTTTCTTCATAATCTATTCCTTCTTTTTGAGAGAAACCCCGAGCGACAAATCTTGCCTTATATTTTTCAATGCTATCATCTGCAACATGCTTGATCTTGTAGATCCATTTGGAATTTACAACTAACTTCCCATCTGGTCTTGGGACAGCATCCCAAACATCATTCTTCATGATCGATTGGTACTCTTCAATCATAGAATCCTTCCATTCTTTCTATCCTGATGCTTCTTCATAACTGCAAGGTTCTTTATCAATGACATCACATAGTAATGCTACATACCCGGAGCAGGATCTGGTCCTCTTTCTTTCTCTGTGATTCTCTTCTAGAGCCCCATATCTTTCTGCACCTTGGATAACTTCCCGTACCCAATCAAGTTTCCTCTTGTGAGTATTCTTTTCCTGAGGTGGATCTACAAGTATTTGTGGTTCTTCAAATTCTCGATCTTCTTCTTGAGCTTCTTTATTCATGGTTGTATCATGAATTCTGGGTGCTTCTGCTTCTTCAGATTCTTCAATAGGTTTCTTTCTGGATTTGTTGTAAGCTATGTCTTCATCAAATGTCACATCCCTACTGATGTCAATCTTCTTGAATCCTGGGAGGTATATTTTGTAAGCCTTTGAGCTTTCAGAGTATCCCACAAATATACCCTTCTTTCCTGAAGGATCTAATTTAGTCCTCTTCTCTTTTGGAATGTGTATGTACACTGGAAAGCCGAATATTCTGATATGGCTGACTTCTAGTTTCTTACTGGAGAAGACTTCTTCATGAGTCTTGTTCTCGAGTACTCTATTTGGAGTACGGTTCTGTACATAGACCGTTGTTCTGGCATCTTCCTCCCAAATATGCATAGGAAGATCTTGATCATGCAGCATTACTCTTGCAGCTTCCATGATAGTTCTATTCTTCCTTTCTGCAATCCCATTTTGTTGTGGATTATAAGGAGTGGACAACTCCCTCTTAATCCCTGATTCTTTGCATAGCTCTTTGAATTCATTTGAAGTGAATTCTCTGCCATTATCCAATCGAAAGGTATTGATCTTCTTTTTAGTGTGGTTCTCGATTAAGGCTTTGAATTCCTTGAACTTGCTGAATACTTGGTCTTTGTTCTTCATGAAGTAAATCCATGTGTTCCTAGAAAATTCATCAATAAAAGAAACATAATATGCATACCTGCTTAATGATCTTGATGACATAGGACCGCATAGATTGGAGTGGATGATTTCCAAGATTCCTTTTGCTTTGCTTTCTCTCCTTGGAAATGTTTTCTTTGTATTCTTTCCTTTCGCACATCCTTTGTAGACCCCATCATGTTTTGCTTGGATTTCTAGGAGACCTTCAACAGCTTTGCTTGAAAGAGGTAGTGCTCTGTAATGCACATGTGCAAGCCTTCTATGCCAAATTTCATTAGGCTCTACTGTGTCATGGACCAAGGATTGTTCTGGATGGCCCTTCAATTTATACAATCCTCCTTCTTGTTCCCCAATTACCAGTGCATCATCGATAGTCTTCCCTTTTGGCCACATGATGAATTGACCATCTATAAATGCAACCCTCATTCCTTTTGCATCTAGTGCAGATATGGAGAGGAGGTTCTTCTTGAGTCCTGGTACAAACAATAATTCCTTCATTGTCATAGACTTTCCAGAGTCTAGCTTATAGGAGGATTCCCCACTACCTTTTATTGGATATTGGTAGTCATCTCCTAAATTCACCTTGTGAGGTGATTCATGTTCTGATAGTCTCACAAAGGATTCCTTGAATCATGTCATATGTTTGGAATCCCCACTATCTATGAGCCAATCATTGCTTCCATGAGTAATGTTTCCTGTGAGAGTGGAAATCAAAACATATTCATCCTCGCTTGAAGAATATTCACTTTCATATCTAGTTCTTTTCTTGGATGGTTCATCATCCTCTGCAGCATGAGCATGATGTCTTCTTTTGTTGCTCTTTTTCTTATTCTGTCTCTTAGGAAAATTTCTTGCAAAGTTTCCTACTTCATCACATGTATAACATCTGATTCTAGACAAATCTTTTCTAGTGTTATCTTTGTGAGAGTGCTTACCTCTGGAGTGATGAGATCTTCTTTTGGTTGACTTGGAGTGTACCGTGAAAGCTTGATCTTCACTTCCCATATTCTCTTCTCAAGCTGTTATCTGAGCTTCTTCTTAAGAGCATTCTTCCCATAATCTGTTGAACTTAACTAACTTATTTCTAGCACAGATCCCTTGAATAAAGGAGTCCCATGACCTAGGGAGACCATTCAAGGTAGTCATCACAATATTTGCATTTTTCACTTTTTCATCTACTGCTTCCAGTTGTTCCTTGATATGATAAACTCTTGTGAAGTAATACTGGATTGTTTCTGCATTCTGAATCTTCACATTCTTCAGTTGGTTTCTCAGAGTCATCTTCCGCTTTATGTTCTTCCCTTCAAACAATTTGGTTAGGACATAAAACATAGCCTTAGGTGTCTTTAGGGAGGACACCTGTGGTATGAGGTGATCCTTGATAGAATCAGCAGTGATCCTCTTTTCCATAACCAACTTCTTCTTATGTAAGGCCTTTGCCCCATCTCCCTCTGGAACTAGAACCTCCTCATTGATATAGGAGTCTAACTCATTTTCTTCCAGGACCAAGGAGATCCTATACTTCTAGGCTCAGAATTTATCAGCTCCTTTAAGCTTTTCATCAAGATTGGTATGATGAGACATCTTAACTGAGAACCTCAAATGGAAATACAAAATATTTAGATCTTACCAGGCCAAGATGTCGAATCTGGATTTGGATTTGAAATCCTGTAGAGCTGGTTCATGAGCATATTAGGGTTTTGCTTTTCCAGAGTTTTGTCCAACCAATTGCTTTGAATTTGATCCCTAAATTTGATTTTAGGGAGGATATCAATCTAGGCCTAGGCTCACTGAAAAATTCCTCTTCTATGAAAAGCCCTAATTTCTAGCAGTAGTGTCGGGTCCAAAACTGAAAAACCTCAGAATTGGATTCTGCTTCGACAGAAAGATGCGCCCTAGGGAGGAGAGTTATTCCAACCTTATTTTTTTGAAATTCTATGGAGTGAGATCCACAAAGTAGGAATCCCTAGTTCCCGCAGCTGCACAGTGTCTTCTTCTCAGGTTAGCTTTGATACCATGTTAGTTTTTAATCATTCAAGCTAGCATTATGTTAGGATATTTAACTGAGAGAACAACAAGTACATCAATCAAACATAAGAGACAATGAAAATAGTGTCATTTTTCCTCGAGGAAACCATAAATGGATAAAACCCCGCAACTTCCTCAGAAATAGAATCAACACCAAAGGTAAAACCCCTAAAACAGTAAGATGATCTCCCGACAGCAGTAACCTCTTTCTTCTTTGCCCCATTGTCTTTCTCTTCCTTGGCTATGCGCTACAACTGAGTGTGGATGAGTGTGTGATAAATAGAGAGGTCACATCTCTCTTTATACTAATTCTTGACATGACTAAAACCCTACTAGGGTCGACCTCTCTAGGAGAGTCTAATAATCCTAGTGCCCCGAAATTGCGGGGACTTTAACCCTTAGATAATAGGAGGGTTACCCACAATAAATTGACATGACTTGTTTACATTATAGATCCTCTTGATCAGAACATTGGGGGCATGACATGACACAAGAGAATCCCGAAATAAACATCAGGTTACAATAGATAAGAAATACAAGTGAATACATTCCGAATTTACAATTACATCAACACATCTTATAGAATTCCAGTTTAAATTCATTGAATACATTCATGTTCGTAGAAGTATGAATAGTCAGGATGATTCTTTAGCTAATTATGTACTTAATTGGCATCTTTGTCATACATCATTACAACAAAGAAAGCATGTACATTTAATTCATGGAACTTTAATTGAACAATTCATTAGAAATGTAAGTAAAATTTGAAATAACATTTATTTGAAATGAGAAAAATTGGTTACATCAAAACCCAAAAGGTGTGTTAAGGTTCTAAACATTTTGTAACTTTTCACACACCAAAAGAAATAACATATAATTTTACTTTCGTTTTTACTTTTATTCAAGATAAAAAAATCCAAAAAAAATTCGTAGAAATTTAAAATATATGGAAAATTCAAAAACATGTCTGAATTGTTTCCACTCCCTGGTCCATCATGAAGACTCACCTACAATCGACAAATCATTGCATACTTTCTCATGGCTTCTAAAACACATTCTTGAAGGAGGTGCACCCTACAAGAAAAGGTAAAAAATTAGTATCTTACTTATGTTTTTCATACCCATTTGAATTTTAGGATGATGCACTCTCATTTCTAACATTTTAGATATTAAATGCACATATTGAGATTTATTCTTACTAAATGGTTGGGTTATGATTTCTTTCTCCTAGACTTTGGAGACTTTAAAATGTTCGAACTATTTTATTCAGGTAGTTGAAGATATACCATGATTCATGGTGACTTTTGATTTTGGTGTTTTTCACAATAATTAGCATGAACTTAACTACATTTTCCCTTTCCTACTTGGCCATTATACCAAATTCAATAACCTTAGTTATTTGATTTTATTTCATTGTCCGTCGACACATAATCCTACTTAAAATAACCAACCTATGGAGGGAGCATCTGAAAGAGAGTGCACAACAAGATAAACCCTTGTTTTATTTGGCCTGACTTGTGGTCTTGAATTATAGTTGTATTCCCATGTAACACTCATTCCCTCCAATGTACTATAGAATTCTTTGTTAGTTTTTTAGCTATTAATGAAAAAGCACTAAAAATTAAAAAACATAAAAATCCAAAAAGGGGCAAACTTGAATCATATCATATTGTATCCTTGGAAAAATGGAAGTAATCATTACCGATCACTATTGAGAATGGCACACAATTTAATATACAATGTAAGAACACCATTTACATTTTCCTTAAGAAGTTGCACCATTATTTTGATCATATTTCCACCAATGGGTTATCCTTCCCATCATCTATGGATCTTTTGTTATTGCATCTAGCATTGGTGGATTTCACAAAGGCTGGTTACTTGAGTCTTATGTTTCCAAGTGTCACTATGTGTTCTGCCAAGTTTTCAAGGGAAGTCAAAGTATGTCAACCATTGCTTAATTATTCTGAGCCAATCATTTCAACCTTCCTTGTGTCAGTATACAATTTTTTATAACATATCTCTACAAAGTTATATAAAAATATTGATCTTTGTTTCATGTTAGTTGATGTGAGATGCATTAATACCATCCTTCTGATGAATCAACTCCAATTGACACCAGATCATCATCTAGGAAGTGTATCTAGGAACCCAGAGAGTACGTTGGATCTTGTAGTCATTAGTGTTAGGTTTCCTCACAAATTATAGTGGGTATACATCAATGATCCCTTCTTGTTTGATTCTACAAGTGTTCAACCTTAGAACGTCTATTCACACTTGTTAGTTTGTACTCAAGTACCTTGGATTCCATCATCATTATCAGTGGGTATCCTTGCATATGTTAACAATATACATCAATGATGGAAAATCATATGGTGTTTTATTATGCTTGACATCAGTGCATATATTTGCATGATATAAGCTCATACTATCATGGGTTTATATTGAATACCTTGGCAAAAACAATTGTATCACTCATCGATGCATTGCTTGATTTGTGCAATATTGAACTACCATGTCAAAGTACCATAAATAACTTCATATCTTATACTCATCCTACATTTTTTGAGATATTTACTTCTAACATGGATCCACTATGTATTGTTTGTGTCCATGCTTTTTAACTGCTGAGCATGGGTATACCTGCCTCTGGAAGATATTGTGTATTTCAGAAATTTCCTTGTTTGACTTGCATGTGATTTTTGAAATCCTACGCCCAAGATCCTATTCCTTTTCCATCTTTCCTTGATCACCAAAGAGTATCAATATGAAGAGTATCAAAATAAAAACAATTTATTTCATCCCTTAGGTATTCTTTGGAACTCGCAAATTAGGTGGCATCTATTAACAATCAAGTTAACACTCTTAAGTTGTGAATACTTGAAGCATATTTTTATTTTTATTTCTCCCGCATCATGAAGACTGGAATTTTGGAACAATTGAGATCTTTAATATCTCATATAACCACCACTTCTCCAAAGGAAGAAGTTGCAAAGACAAATATTTCTCTAAAGAGGCCAAGTCCAAGACCAATTCATGGTCAAAACCCAGTTTCCACAACACTTAGAGTGGGAGGAATACATATCATGTGTATTGATTGTCCTAAATTCCTGAATAATCAAGTCAAATGCCAGGAAAACTCTGTAGAGTGGGTTTTTCTATGAAAATAGTCAAAATTCATGAAAACGTTTAGTCCCACATTCATGTTTGGAAATTGAGTTCGCAAATCCTAATGTTATATAAGAAAGGAATTTAGGGTGAAATACATGACATAAAGTGAGAGCAAGGTTATGATGTGGAATTGAAACCAAGAAGGATTTTATACTACAAGATATTTTCAGAATCAAGGCATGGATGGTAGAAGAGTTTTCCTAGGAAAAGGAGAATTAATTGACCTCTAAATCAAGGTTGTAATTATTCTTTGGTATTTGATTCAATATGATGTAATTCAAGTTTCCCCCCAATTTTGAGTTTGAATGTGTTTTCTAAATTTATTCTTGAATTCAAATTTTGGTAGTTGTAGTTTTTCACGTTTTTCAAGTTATTAGAAGTAGAAACGGAGCTAAGGAATTAGAAATCAAGCCTCTAATGGAGGCCTAAAGTACACAGATGCTCAATAAAGGGGATTTCCTACAAACCAGACACTTAAACAAGAAATTTTCTCTCTTCCTCCCCTCTCTACTCTTGGAAAATGCTTAGAAATCTCAAATAAATGTTGAGTATTGCATGTATTTCTATCAAATAAACCTCACCAACCTAAAGTAAGTATAGATAATTTTGTAGACAAGTCCCTGTAGAAATTTATAAGGACATTGATGAGAGACCATGCAACCTTAATTAGAGTCACTACAACAAATCTCTATGATTAGCTTCCTATTTAGCTCCCTTTCTTGCTTCTACTGACTGTTTCAATGTATTTCCTCCTTTTTTTGTTGAAAAAGTCAATGCTATTCATCGGTATGCCGCTATTTCTGGTGTAATTTGCATCGACTATCCCAGGGTGGTGCTAAAGTCGGCGATAAATAGAACCAACAATTACACCGATTGTAACGACTAATTTATCTTATTGTTTTACTTTGATTTTGGATTCCTTCCTTATTCCTACTTAAACATCTAGTTTAGCACCACTTGCAACACCCTCTTTAGTTTCATGTTTTACACATTATTTATCTTCTATTTAGCTTCTAGTTTAACTTCCTTGTTAACTTCTTTATTTGCTCTGATTTTAGCTTCCTTATTAACTTCTAAATTAGTGCCATGTTTAAATTCTTGTTTTACATCATATTTAGCTTCCAATTTAACTCTGATTATGCCTAAATAATTAAGTTGTTGAGGTATTGGGGGTAATGGGATTAGGGGATTTAGGGATTATAGGATTTAGGGTTTAAGGGTTAAGGGGTTAGGGATTAGGGGTTAAGGGATTAAGGGTCAAGGTATTAGGGGTTTGGCAATTTAATTGTCAATGGCTTAGGGATTATAAGCTAAGTGGTTAATGTTTAAGGGATTAATGGTAAAGGGCTGAACATAAATTCCAATAAAAACTTATTACTATATTCGCTACTTAGAAAAAGATATCTTGCCATTCTCATCATATTGATACACTTTTATAACATTAAGTACAAAAAGTTACACTGTCGGTCATTTATTTTTAACGCTCTTCATATATTTACACATGATATAGATACATTACAAGGATGGATAACTGATTCTTCTGATTATCTTTATGTATGAAACATAGCCACAATCATGACAACCCATATTTTTGTTCCTTCACAAACATGTTGATACAAAATGAATGGCAAACGCATATGAAATTGAAAATAAGGGATATTTTTAATGGTTAATGGACTAGAGATTATCATTTTGGTTATGTGATTAATGTCATCCATATACCCAACACAACAAACAACGAATGGGGCCAACATTGATATTTCTTTAAACTGTGTGTAATGCCCCTAAAATTTGTGATAACACCATGGAGAACACCACAATCCATTAGAACCCCATGATCCATAGTGGAATAATAAATTAATTAATAAGGGGACATATTTATAAAGTAATTACCCATGTAGATAAATTTGTCAAACTTAGGATTATAAATATTTCAGTAATTATATATTTCAATTATATTTAATTTTAGACCCTAGTGGATGTGCTAGTTGGAAAAGGTGGGCGCATGAATAATTTTGGAACCAATAAGTTGTCATCCTAAAGTAAAGAAGGAGAAAAATAATAATATCCATAAAGGCAGGAAAAGATAAAAGTAACACAAAAGCGATCGATTAGAAAAACAAGGATAAAGTGGGAATATACATGAAAAGATGTCAACATGAAAATAAGGAAACTTTTGGAATTAAGGATGGAAAAATTTCCAAAAAGGAGAAAGGAAAGTCAACCCAAATAGCAGGAAGGCATGGTTTCCAAAAAAGAGTTCGGAAAGTCAAGCCAAAAGCAGGAGAGTGTAGTTTCCAAATGAAGAAATAAGCATGTTAGTAGTAAAGTAGGATAGTCTCAATCCAACTCATGAGGGCTCATGGTGTTCAGAACCCGTGTCAACCCTCCTCTTTATTTTGTTAGTATGTTTTATCGGACGCATATGCTTTGTAATTCATCCCATCATTATGTTGTATTATCCCACATTCAAGGGCAGTAAGTAATAGTTGTTAAGTTGTCTAGCTATTATGTTTCATTATCCCACATTCATGGGGAGTAATAGTTGTTTAGATTAGACTTAGTATATAAGTATGTGTTGAGTCTAATGAAAGCATCAAAGATTTATTTTGTATTGAGCTTTCTTAGAGGAGGTTGCCCCCTTGAAGTGGTCTGCGATCAATAAATCTCTTTTGTGATCCAATATTTCTATTATATCATGCATTTTGATTGTTCATTGCAGGAGGTTCTCCACATCTGGTATCATAGCACTTTCCTTGGAAAAAGTGGAAAAAAAAAAATTTGAAAAAAAAGGGGCAAAAGTGGGTGGCGACTTTTCACATCTATTTTTTCAACTTTATATGTAGATTCAAGAAACATAAGTTGCATATATAAATTCCTCTTTCAAAAATACGTAGTTTCAAAAAAATAATCATCTCATTTGGAGTTCTAAAATTGGAGATATAGCGGATCTAAAATCAGCAATTTTTCAGAATATCGGTGACGGCCGCGGAAATTGCAAAGTGAAAATCTTTTGACTGGGTGCCCAGATTTCTATTCCGATTCTGTGGGTAGAAGCAAAGTGGTTGTTCCAGTTCTAGAAACATATTATTTTAGTGATTCTGAGCAATATAGATCGGTTTATGCTCATTTTAAAAGTTTTTGTCTCAAAACCCTAGCTCTAATTATAGGTTTTTGAGCATTGGGTGAAATTTCTGCCACATTTTTTCTGGCAATGTGATCATTGCAGTAATTCTTCTTCTTGCAGCGGTATTTTTAATTTGGATTAGGGAATAAGCCCTATCTGCTTAACTGTGTGAAGTACTTGGGCGTAGCCCTAAAACTCATTGTGAGGAGTACCACAGGAACCCCGAAGTAGCTGGCCATTGAGATGACATGCCAAGCAAAAAGGGCAATGACCCCCACCAAATTGACTAGATTCCCATCCGTGAGTAAATCCAAAGAGCTAGCATTTTTGGCCAAGCGGCTAGCAGTTTTACCTACGTCGTGAAGTGAGGGGTACTGCCCCAATACTTAAGCCTGAGATAGCCTTGGTGGCCGAGTGACTACCTTTGAACCATTAGGAAGCCGAATATACCTGGAGTCCATATCTATTTATAGTTGATAACACGCAAAATTCCAGACTTGTCACAAATCATTTACTCCAATTCAAGTTGATAAAGCACAACTTTCTAGCACCGCCACAGATCATTTCTTCATGGAAAAAAAATTGTTTTTCAACCATATATTCCTTGATTTAGCTCCATTTCCCTTGAAAATTCACTGTAACCCCTATCATTCCATTCTACATATTTCATTCATTGAGGACCCTATCCCAAGTCCACTTCTTGAAGCCCAAACTTCCATCTCCTTCTTTCACCCCGCTTCTGAAATTCACATTTTTTGTTTCCTTGTCCCTGAGAAAGTGTCCACAACCTAGTTACCCACTCGCATTTTTCCCAACTCAAAATTTTCCTTCTCTAAAACCCTCTCTATTTTTGTTTTTCCACCCATTTTTGAAACAAAGAAAAAATTATGTTTTTCAGCCATATATTCCTTGATTTAGTTCCATTTCCCTTGAAAATTCACTGTAACCCCTGTCATTCCATTCTACATATTTCATTCATTGAGGACCCTATCCCAAGTCCACTTCCCGAAGCCCGAACTTCCATCTCCTTCTTTGACCCTGCTTTTGAAATTCACATTTTTTGTTTCCTTGTCCCTTAGAAAGTGTCCACAACCTAGTTACCCACTCGTGTTTTTCCCAACTCAAAATTTTCCTTTTCTAAAACCCTCTCTGTTTTTGTTTTTCCACCCATTTCCGAAAAAAAAAATCTTGCTTATGGTTGTCACCTGCGCAGGAGCAAATAGACAAATGGAAGAAGAACTTGTCACCCTCAAGACCAAACTCGAAGATCTGGATCAAATATTTCTCGACCTCCATATTCAATATCCATCCATGAGCAAGAGGCAACAACCTAAGTCTTCTGCAAGCACTGCGTTCTCTGCTTCCAACCACTTTCGTGGGAAGAACACTACTTTAATATGCATAACACTTTTGATGTCACCAAAGTCCCACTTGCATCATTTCATTTGGAACGTGAAGCCCTTCAATGGTTCTGTTGGTACCTCAAGGATCATGAAGAGACCCAATGGACAGATTTTTGCCAACTCCTTTTGCACCGATTTGGCCTTAGTGGTTTTGATGAATTCACATGAACACTCACCAAACTTTGCCATACTGGCACTGTGAGAGAGTATCAGACAGAATTTTAGAACTTAGTCAAGCATATAGAAGGATTTTCTGATGCATTCTACAGGAGTTGTTTTATCAGTGGTCTTAAGGATACAATCCGATCTGACATTACAATGTTCTGTCCCAACACAATGATGGAAATCCTAGGGTTGGCTAACTTGGCGGAGGATAAGATTAGGGCTCAACAACGCCCAAAATCCACTTTTGTTCCATTCAGAAATATGGTTCCCCAAAGACATCCAATCCCTCTGACTCCTGGAACCACATATATCAAGCATTTGTCTGAAGTCGAGATGCGGGCACATAGGGAAAAAGGACTTTGTTATAATTGTGATGATAAATTCACCTGGGGACATCGATGTACTGAACACAAGCCCTATTTCTTGGATGTGGATTCTCCTCCTACACTTGAAATTTGTGACGCTAATCAGGATCCAGTAGACGATCAAGTCAACATTCCGCAGCCACCTATTGACCCTTAGATTGCTAAACAATTTGATTTTTTTGTCCATCCTTTCTCCAACTTTAAAGTCATGGTTGCCAATGGGAGCACCTTACCTTGCAAAGGAAAGTGTTGCAGTGTGTGTATCTCTATTGGAGATTATAACTTGTGCTCTAACATGTTTTCCATACCCCTAGGAGGTTGTTCTATGATTTCGGGCACTCAATGGTTACGCACACTTGGACCCATCTTATGGGATTTTGCTGAACTATGGATGCATTTTTTAGTCAATCGGAAAAAACACACATTTAATGGCTTACAACTAGGGTCTCTCGGCATCATCAGTTCACATTGCATGGAAATTATCCTTAAGAAGAATTCACATGGTGTCATCACTCAACTCCATTTCATTCAGATGCAACCTTCGGCAATCTCAAATACTCCCTTGGATCTTTCATTTTGATGCACCCTTCAGATGCCTGATTTTTCCAAGCCCTTCACTCTTGAGAGTGATGCTTGCAACAATGGACTTGGTGCTATCCTCTTTCAAGATGAACATCCCATGGCATTCATTGGTAAATCCCTTCTTGGAAATAATTTATCCACCTCCACCTATGAGAAGCAAATGATGACTATTTTGCACGCAGTACAAAAGTGGTGGCCATACCTCTTAGGGAATCCTTACTGCATCAAGACTAATCACCAGAGTCTGAAATATTTCCTGGAACAATGGGTCTCATCCCCAACACAACAAAAATGGGTTAGCAAACTCAGGGGTTATGACTATGAGATCAATTACAAGAAGGCTAAGGACAATTCTGTGGTGGATACTCTTTCTCGCACATTTGATGCCACTGTCTCTCTTTCAGCTCTTGCTATGCCTATTCCAACTTGGTTACACTCTGTTCAGCAAGGCTATGTCAATGACTCCTCATTATCTAAAATCATCCAACCATTGGCCAATAACCCTCTTGTGGTACATCATTTCTCTTCAAATGGCTCTTCTCTGAGATACAATGGTCGTTTGGTGCTTCCCTAGAGCACAGATATTAAACATGCAGTCTTTTATGAACTCCATGCTTCTCCATCAGCAGGGAACTCTAGGTTCATGAAAACATATGAGAGGGAATGATGTTAGTTCTTTTGGAAGGGAATGCAACAAGAAATTCAACAGATGGTTTCTAAATGTGCTCCTTGTCAGCGCCACCAAGGTGAAACTACACTCCTTTCCAGATTGCTCCCACCTTTGCCCATCCCTACAAGGATTTGGACATATATTTCGATGGATTTCATTCAAGGGCTCCCTAAATATGGAGGGAAGACTGTAATCTTGGTTGTGGTTGATCGGCTCTCCAAATATCATCATTTTTTTGCTCTCAACCCTCCATATCCCACCTCCTCAATCGCACAAATTTTCATGGACAAGATATATCTTCTTCATGGAATCCCTTCTTCCATTGTCTTAGACCGCAACGCAACTTTCACAAGTCATTTTCTCCTTAGTGACACCAAACTGAATATGAGTTCAGTTTAACACCCACCAATATATGGTCCAAATGAAGTCATCAACAACTATTGGGAAACTTATCTTCATTGTTTCACCTCTGAAGAACAACATCTGTGGGCAAAGTGGCTCCCTCTCGCTGAATGGTGGTGTTATATCCTAACTTTGTTTTCTATTTTTGAACCATTTTCTTGTCTTAAAAATATGATTTTTCTTATTGTTTTTAAGTTTTGACCTTGGTTTCTTTTAAAATATTTTGATTTTAGCCTTAGGTTTATAGTTGATTTTACAGCTTTTCTTTTTAATTTTTGCTTGATTTAATTAATTTCATGGTTTTTATGGGCTTATCGGATGCATATATCTCTAAAAGGTTCTAAAGAAATAGCATAAGACATTACTTAAATTTATTTACTAAAAAAACAGCACTTAGTTTGAATTTTTGGTTTAAAAATCACAAAACAGGGATTCTTGTAGCGTTAGCAAGAAAAAGTTACACTAGGGCGCTACAAGAAGATCGTTTTTGCCAAAATAGTCATTTTTCAGTCCGATTTTTTTGGGGGGTTTCATCCCTAAGGTGTTAACTACATCATCTATCACATTTAATACATGTTTTGCCAAGTTTATCAGTGAAACAAGTGTCTCGTCTCATGTGAGGGAGACATTGGCAACTGTATGCAAATTTATGGCAAAATCATGACAGACAGTGCAATGAGGCGAGATTGACAAGAAAGAGGTTCTAAATTAAACATTACAACGCTGGAATGAAGACACATTGATAAAGAATCGGAATTGGCAATTGAAGAAGGAAATTAGGGCTTTGCAGCATGACAGTTGGAGGTGAGCTGAAGACCTGAAGACACCTATAGCATTCAATTCTACATTCAGCTAGTCCAAGAAACAACTTTTAACACCCGCAGCAAGTTGGGAGTGAGGACATTGACGTAAATGGCATTTCAAAGAAGAAATAAAAAGATATATTGGTTACGCTGGCTATGGCATGCAGACACTTGCGTGACTTCGGGGATGATATTGAACATGAATCTGGATCAAATCGTTGCATTGATAATATTCATAATTTGACATTTTGCAGACATGAACAAAGTAAAATAGCTCACAGTTGTATGGAAATGGTTACTGAAACTTTGGTGGTTCTCCTGATAATGGAAAATGATTTTATCAGTCACTCAGCTAGGAAAACACTGTTGGTTCTATCCAATTATCTTGTAGGATTGGTCTCAAAATGGACAATTTTTCTTCATTTGCTATGGACTTGTCTGAAAAGTGTTTGTTTTAACCTAGAGGTCCACCTATTCTGTGCTGTGGCAAACAGCTTTGATTCACATGCAGTTGATCGGATATGCCCTACTACTAGTACTATTGATACAAAGGTTACTTATTATATTAGGTACTTGACGAAGGCAAATTGGTGTTCAAATTTGTCTGTTGGTTCAACTTGCTTGAAGAGAAGTTGTATTGCAGCTTCACGGTTAATGGAGCTTCTTCGCAACATTCTAAAAACAGGCCAGTTTATATCTGACGAATGTGCAGATGTCTATTTAGATATTGCAGATACATACATTGTGGATGTGGCTTGGATTCTCTTACATAAACTTTCTTTGGAAGAAACTGTTTATACTTTGAATTCTTCCAGTGAGATTGATCCACTGTCTCTAAGAAACAAAGCTCCTCATTATGTGGAAAGGGAACTTGTTTTAGGGTCTTTACTTCAGATTCTTTGCTCCTTGGTCCATGTTATTGTTTCAAAGAATGGTGAAGTGGAATGAGGGAATCTTTTAAATCAATGGCCTATGGTAGCAAAAGTTAATGAACTGATTTCAGCATTTTCAGTTCAAGTTCTTGCTCCACATAGTCACTCAGGCCATGATTTCATTTCATATTTCATGTGCCATAAGATTTTGATGTTAATGATCAGGATTAGTGATTGCTTTCTACAGAATCCTTGTACTTTCATCCTATGGTTGGTCTTGCTTTGGAAACATGTTGCAGATCTCCTTGGTTACTCATTTCCTGACAGATAAATCCACAAGATCTCTTTGGTGGGATCTCTGTTTTGGACTTCTTTACATCATTGCAACAAAGACTCTGTGACCTGCAAAAGTCATTTGCATATTCGTGCCATCCATTTGTTGTTTAAATGTTCTTTAATTCTTATAAGAAATGACTTGGAAAGTCCCAGAAGAAGTGGTTCTGTTGATGGTTTTCGTTTGGCATCAGAGTATGAAAAGACCATTCTTCAGCTGAGTCTTAAAGTTGAATAAGGTGTTAAAATGGCTGTTGCAGCTCTAAAATATTGGCTGCTGAGGCAGATTTCCTGTGTATCAGATTTTACTGGTGATGTTTTCAGAAACAAATGCAACAAATTATTGAGAATTCTGCTCTGTTTTTTCCTGTTTTGGGTTATTGAAATGGAATGCAGACCACGAGATGATGGAGAGAAATTTTATAAAAAAAAAGGATTTTTTTGTTCATAAGATAACCATTTACAAAAACTTCTCTCATTTTCGCAACAGCTGTCAAGGTTTGAAAGATTCAGTTTAATATTTGCAGCCTATTTTTCAGGGTTTTTAAAATATTTAATATTTTCCTGTTTTAGTGTTCATCTTGCAAGGCATATTATGAGTGATTGGAGATGAATTTTTAAAAAAAAATAGAGGTTTTTGTCCATCATGGACCCATTCACAAAAACCTCTCTCATTATTTACACAGGTGTCACGAATTGAGAGATATGGAAGCTTCTTTGACACCTATTTTTCAGAAATTCGCCATATTTGCCAGGAATCCAATTTTGCTATTTTTAGTCAATTAGTTGAAAGTTAGTTAATGTAACTGCTGGGTAGTTTCAATTTCGACCTAATGAAGGGAATATAGAACTACTTCTTTGTAATTATAAAAGAGGGACAAGGGTACATAAGAAGGGTTGTACTCTTTGGCTGGCTAGAGGAGGTCTCCTGACTTGTTGATAAGCTAAGTATATGACTCTCATGTGTATTTGATGAACTGATTATGAAATATATGCTCCATTTTACCCTTCATTCTGTTCTTTGGCTTCATTTCTAGCTTGTTTAGCTACACAATTGGTAAATTCATTATTGGTTTATGGCTTCTATGCTTGTAGTGCTTACCTGTTGTGGATGAACTTCAATGTTATTTTCTGTTGGATACATGGTTATTATACTATGCATCTCAGTTCTTCTTTACTTGTGATTTAGTTCCTATTTGGATTATGAATGTATTCCCTCTTGTCACCAAACTTCACAACCAGAAAAACCTTTCAAAAACCCTAAAAACCTAGTTTTGTTTGATTGAATGTTTGAGATTGTGTTGGCTTGTTTCTTTGTAGTCTGGAAACAATTTCTAGCACAAACAGGTGGTACAATACTTCCTACCATACTGCATCTCAAATGACTCCATATGAAGTAGTTTATGGTCACACACCTATAGTAATCCTTCCATACACCCCCAGCAGTTCACCAGTTCAGGTAGTTGACATGGTTCTTCAAAACCGACATCAAGTTCTTCACATTCTACAGGACAATATTCACATGGCCACAACTCACATGAAACACCAAGCCGATCAGCATCGTTCTGAGCACAATTTTCAAGTTGGTGACATGGTTTTTCTTCATCTACAGCCTTACAAGCAATCCTCCTTGAAACTAAAAGGGAATCAAATGCTCACTCCAAAGATCTCTAGCCCATATATAGTTCTTCAAAAGATTGGGTTTGTTGCTTATAAATTGGCACTTCCTCTTTCTTCTCGCATTCATCAAGTGATTGGCACCAACATTAGCAAACAAATTGTTTTACAAGAATGGGATAATGCAAGATCCATCATTTCAGATCCGGGGGCCATCCTCAATAAGTGCACTTGTCAGTTTTGCTCTTGTTCCATCACAGAGGCCTTAATTCAGTGGCACAACATACAACCAGAGGATGCTACATGGGAACCACTCCTTCAGCTTCAGTAACAATTTCCACATCTAAAGCTTTGAGGAAAAAAAAATTTTGAAGGAGGGGATGTTAAGAACCCGTGTCAACCCTCCTCTTTATTTTGTTAGTATGTTTTATCGGACGCATATTCTTTGTAAGTCGTCCCATCAGTATAATGTATTATCCCACAATCATGGGGAGTAAGTAATAGTTGTTAAGTTGTCTAGTTATTATGTTGCATTATCCCACATTCATGGGGGGTAATAGTTGTTTATATTATACTTAGTATATAAGTATGTGTTGAGTCTAATGAAAGCATCGAAGATTTATTTTGTATTGAGTTTTCTCAAAGGAGGTTTCCCCCTCGAAGTGGCTTGTGATCAATAAATCTCTTTTGTGCTCCAATATTTTTATTATATCGTGCATTTTGATTGTTCATTGCAGGAGGTTCTCCACACATGGGTTGAGGAAAGTGGGCCACATGAAGATAAAATTTGACCTATAAGCCATGCTATATATAAAATAACGATAAAACATCACTATTGGGACATTTTGACAGTTTGAGTTTTTCTTAGAGAGAATTGTGCTACTCTAACTTGGGTGATGTGCTCCTAGTCCAAGTTGCGTGATGTGCCCCATCCTACTGAGAGGATGATGGAATTCATTAATGATCATTGGGTTTTATTGTACGTTCTGAAGTGTATTCCAACAAGGATCCAAATCCATAAAGGAGGAAACCAAGCCACATATTGAATCCTACATTTATACTCTCTTCTCTTCTATTCTACCCAATTATCTAAAGAACAAATATTTAGATGTAATGGTGCAGGATTATGACATTCCATCATATTGTAATAATTTATTATAAACCATTTTTATCAATTCTGCTGATGATTAAATAAAGAAGTCTCCATTTCATAATATCCTTCCAAGGCCTCTTCTATATTTGCCTCGAATTTGACTATTCTTCAATGTATCTGAGTTTAAGGAAGTTATATACCATGAATTTGATTCCTTTATACTGTAGGTGTTAGTTGACATGGATATATTTTTAATCCATGACCAAATTTGACCATTCAAATCCTTTAGCCTTGGTTTTGGAAGATCCAACTAGGTAGTAGTTGTGTAGTCCCAAAATCATTATTTGTTTGTATGAACTATGGAACTTGTCAAACCATATATAAAACTGTATTCTCGACCTGATATTGATTTATAACTGTAAGTAGAATTTCTTTAATCCTTATTGAGTCAAAATCCATTTCCTTTGGTTCTTGATTGCACTATATAGATGTAATGAGTATAAAGACTACGTAGTGAGCTACCTATGAGAACTATTTTGTCTTATTTCTTCTGTTTATGATGTAATAAATATTCTCTACAATTTTTATGGAAGTTTGAGTTGATTTTATAAGCTAATTCATGAGATAAATCAAGACCATGTCTAGTTTTACTTGTATTGTTGACTATTTTTGTTGTTCTGAGTATAAAACCCTATCCCTATAACTAAATATTGTCATTTATGCTATAATGGGTTTCTTATAAACCCATATACACTTTATAAGTCTCAAACATCCAATTTGTAGCTCCATTCCACTATTTGGGAAGGCCAGAAGTCGAACCCAAGGAGTTGTCCTAAAAGCTAGTTTCACTAGTACGACCCCCAGAAACTTTTAATCTATTTTAGACCTATAAAAACATGATAATATTGACCCATACTTTCATAACATAATTCTAAAGGTCTCCCTAAGGTCATCCTATCAGCACTAGTTGTTGAGACGGAATTGTAAAGGTTATAGTTGACATATGGTGGGACTCCCATTAGATTGGAATTAGTCTTCATCCTAGATGATGTTTGAAACATAAAAGTACCCAACACATTGTGATTCAGAATCTGAAATTTCAAGACCATTCCCTTTCCTTATTGATATTACTGAATCCCCCTTTCTGCTCACTCCTCCAGCCCAAAATTGTCCCTATCTATTAGCTAGTTTGTTGAAAATTATGTGAAAGAGTTAGTGAACCTTGAATCTGATTTGAGTTCATTACAATGGTACCAAAGAAATTTCCTCTACTCCTATGGAAATTAATCTCTCGTTTAGAATAAAATTTCATCCATGTCCTGCTCTAATGATGATTCCTATGAGTTGTATGATGATTGTGAACTGTATGGAGAGTACAATTTCATAGATGAAGAACCAACCTACAGTAATTAATCAAATTTCACATACAAGAATGATGATGACCTTTATTTTTTTCATATAATGAATTCATGAGGCCGGGATCTACTCATGATGGGTTGTATTGTAGAGGGAGGCCAAATGCATCAATTATTTACCTTGTAGAGTATTGGGGATTGAGTGATGGACTTTTGAAGGACTTTTCATTCAAGAGTACTGCTCTCTTGATATTCAGAGGTTGTTTAGACATACATACTATGGGAAAAGAAAGAAAAGGATTTCACATATGGTTGATGAGGTGTGATAAGAGATGAATCCTATGTTAATTCCATAAGAGATCCAAATATCTGTTGGTTCTAGCAAAAGTAGGGAGGAAATTATTGTCAATGGTGGTAAGACATATTTTGGATCAGATCCAAAAGAAGGACATAGATCATATCTCAAATCACCATTTTAGCTTCACAATGAAGCAAAATACAAGCACACATCAGTTGGATGTGAACCAAAATATTTGGTGGAAGATCAAGCTACCATAACTCCACCACATGAAGAGAAAAATATGATGCAAAGGAATGAACACAGTCCAGATTTTTGTATTCCCTTGTATCATTATGAAGTTGCAGCCACATCAGAGGATATTATTTGCATGAGTGAGAATCCACATCCCACAATCATCATTGAGAGGAGGCATGAAGGAGAGATAGATGAAGGAGAGCGAAAGTCATTGTAACATGTTGGTGGTGAAGGATAAGGGTGTGTAAAAGAAGATGTAAACATTCAAACCATGTATAGTATAACATATACTGTTGGATGTTCACCTCTCTATGTTTGTGACATAGGGATTCCTATTGAGGATATGGCTGCAAGTACACATTCATTTGAGCATGAATATGGAGACCTTGTAGCATCTAAAAAATAACCAAGATAAACTTCCACGTCACCACTTTAGTTTCATGAATTTGATCCAAGATATAAGGAAGAAGAGGAGGTTCATTTTCCAAAACTTCATTTTCTTACAAGGACATTGAAGATGAGTGAGTGTAAGATCAAATAGGCCATACACACTCTTCATGGGACCCATGCATTGATGACAAACATTTGTTGGGAGTTGAAGGAGAAATATTCCATAGAAGAAATAGAGAAGTTTCAGAAGGCCACATGACAAACACCAAAGTTAATTTTCTTTCTGATAGCGACAATTTTCTTGAGGTTGTTGAGTTGTTTCATGGTGCATCCTTGAAGAATGCAGAAGATATTTTAAATCTCACACAAGATTTGATGGCCACCCAAGATTACTTTAAGAGCACTCAATGCGCACTCCAAGAGTCCAAGATGGAGACAAAGAAACTACATTAAAACTACAAATATCACACCCGCCCTCCTACACACCATTCAATCATCCTCACAAGACTTATTCCATTCTTGATCATATGGAGGAGCCTCATTACATGGTGGATCATGAGATGCATTCGATTTTGTATGTGCTTAAGGAGTTTGCAGACAATCTTGATGAGAACCAAGCACTTAATCTTTCCTAGAGGAAACTTGAGTTGTTTCCTAGAGAGAGTGTCTTCTCCATGGAAGAATTAGATGAACTCACCTTAGTTGGACCATCCAACGATGAAGAATATGCAGCCATAATTTTTGTGGATGATAATTTCCGAGATATGAGGTTGCTTCACAATTATTCACCCTGCATATTTAATTCAACCCCATCATTTCGGGAGGAAAATGGGCTGAAAGTATTTTTGTTATTGGTGCCACATGAGGAGAAGTAAGCTACCACATGTGTTCATTAGGAATCCACTTGCATTATTTTATTCCTCCTTCATTCACTTGCACCCATTGAGTATACCCAATGGCAGAGAGTTGAGCCATTGGATTTGTGCACTAGTTCCATGCTTGGGGGATTATAAGATTTCTCTAAATGAGGAAGAATTATGGATGGATAAGAATAGAAAAATATTTTGCCATTCGATTCCATTCATCCACATATGGATTGGGTGGAATATTACATGTTTCACATGGAGTCTTCTTGCTGAAATATTGATGCTAATGATTAGTGGAAGGCATCTAAGAAAGTAAGCTGCCAAGATAAGTTATTGAGACGTCTATCTTACACAAGGTGGAGTTTGTGGAGGAAATATACATACTTGTATGGATTCTTGTACCCTTTGACCAGTGGCAGAGAGTTGATACATTGGATGTGTTCACATGGATCTTTTGGTTTGAGTTTCTTTCCATTCCCTTACTGAATGAGGAGGCACATGTTTGTATTTCCTGCTTTTATTCTCAGAAATAGCTTTAATGCATCATTTTATTGTGACCAGTCTAGGAATCCTTGTTTCTTTGATGATGCATACCCTTCTTGTGGTTCTACATGGTATTTTTACGCTTGTCACTTGAGCTTCATAGATTTCATATTTGATTCTTGTGTGCATTGGGCCCATAAGAAACTTTGTAGGAGATTGGAGGGACTTGTTTGGATTTGGCCTCACTTTTGGGACATGTATTTTATGATGGATAATATCTCTATGTTTTTTCCTATATGGTAGGGTGACATATTTATATATCACTTGCATGATCAAATCATTATTCATGGTGTTATTTATATCCTTCATAGTACCTTTCATGATGGTGGTTTCTTCATGATGTTGATGATGCTTAGGAGGATGCAGACCAGAGATTGGGATCCTAACATTCCTTGGGATGTCAAGTTTCCACCTTTGAAAATACTACATGGATACTTGTAGTTGTTGAAATGGGATCTAGGCATACTTTTTCCCAAGGATTTGTGTTGGATATCATTCTCAATGATGGGGATGAAACGTGGCATTGATTTTATTTGGAGTAACTATTTTTATGTTGGCTTGATGGATGTTGGCCTCTATATACTTCTTGTCTAGACCCATGGTTCAATTACTCAACACAATACCAACATGACGCCCCAAGACATTGGCCCGACAGAGCAATCTCATTCAACAACACCACTGAAGTACGCATAGTCTCACCAGAGATATCTTGATGGGTAACTTCCAGAACCATGTTTCCGAAGTTGGAAAGGGTTATAGTCCCTTGGTGCATGGCCAAGGCACTCAACAAAGGCGATAGGATGGAGCTTTACTACTGCTAGAAAACAACACAACAAGGAATCACGACTTATGTGCAACACAACCTCGTCCTTACGACCCTATAGCTGGTGCGAAAGTGGGACAAAGCTGATTCCTTATCATCAAACCAGTCCATCCAACCTTAAGTATTCACTCTTGCATTGATAAACCAGATTGCAACATACATTCAATAGTAAATGTTATAATGCAAAGTAAGCAAGCATTCATATAAACATTCATCCATATAATATGAGAAATAATGTGGAAACCCATCTGGGAAAAACCACCAAGGTGATATTCATATGGCATGAAAAATGGATATAGCACCTTGCAGCCTGTAACTTGTAGGCAATTCTTGATATATGTCTTTCTGATTCAAAATTTTTGCTCTCATGCTCTCTAGTTTATTCTTCTATCTACTCCTACAGATCTGCACACAGCCTGGATCGACTCTTCTACTTGACTATTTGTGCACTAAGATGTAGATTACTCTATTAATAGTGGTTTGCGCACCTAGCTTCAAGATCCATGACTCAGCATCCTTCTATTGCTAATTTCCAGTAAACTTACTGGACTTACATAACCTTTTTGAACCCTTATACAGAGCGGGTTTCTCTTACTTATAGCACCTACGAGACCACATAGGGTTGACTAAGTACAACTTAGTTATTACAGACTCAACAACCTACAAAAATATATTTGTTACATAAATGTTAGCCCATACTCATCCATGAAATTCCTGGAATACATTAACCACATATTTAAATAGCCACAGAAATGTCTTTCAGCTCGTCTGTACTTGTCATAACTAGTCGCAAAAATTGTCCTTCCTTATTCCGCTGGTTCATCCTTCTGCAGTCTTCCTTGACTTTTGCTTATCCATATTTAACTCTTCTATCTGCCTCTTCCGTCGACTCCAATATTCCTTCCTCGTTGTAGCTTCCTCGTCACAACTTCTTTTCATCCTTAACATGCCTTTTCTCCATCGCCCGCATGTTTTACCTTCTTGCTCTATTTCCTTCATTCACTTCTTGACCTATTTTTACCCTGTCGCACACACACTTTTCCTCTTTTGCTTACGCATCTAATTTATCCTTATGCACTCTTCTTGGCCCAATAGGCCCCCAATACTCACATGTGGCGTGTTCTGAGCCACTAAGAAAAAAGGGACTTCTTCGCAAAAATGGTTTTCCACAAAACTTCATGTTTTCCCCCAAAACTTATGTTTCTAGTGCATGCGTAGACTACACGAGAGGACCAACATTTTCATGGAATTCCTTCACCATCTAGTGTACTCTCACAAATTCCACTTTGACTTCCTCTGCCTGTGTGGCCAATTTCTCTACATGGTTAGAACTGATATGTTTCAACGGTTCTGCCTCTAGTGATTACGCTATTTGCTGAATCTTCTACTACATAGGCTGAATAATTCCTATGAGCTATGCGGATTTTGAATAGTGTGTCTCCACCTCAAATTTATAGTCTTCTCTCAGTCATGAAGAGCCTGGACTTACTACTACAGATTTTTTATCTCTGCCATCTATGTAACCTTCTCCTGAAAGGGAAAATTCTTCATCTCTGTCTTTGCAGCGTTGATTTTCTCATTTGTCTATCGAGCACTTTCCCTTATGTTTTCCATAATGTCATCTTCTAGAAGTGCTTCCCAAATCATGGAAACAGTTTCTATTGCCTTTGCACAGAGTGTTTCTCCCTTGGTTATTTTCCCAACAGCCTTAGACGCTGCTCTTCTTCTTTCCTCGAGCACCTCAGGAGATGTGCTCAGTACATGCCTAGCCTAAAGCTCCTCAACCTACTTCTTTAGCTCTATTGCAATCTATGATATCCTCAAAACCTTAGCTATTGAATCTTCATCTTCTTGGCCTACTTCTAGTGGGAAATCTGCGACTACTCCCTTAATGGTCTCATCTAGCGCAATGTGACTTTTCTCATGTGCCTCAATTTCTTGTTCTTTCTTCTTAAGGAGGTCCTTGCACCCTTCAATTTATGGATCCTTTTCCATAAGGAGGGCCTTGCATGTCTTCACCTTCCTTTGTGGTTTTACTTCCTGATAGGAAACAACATTCTCCCTCAGTTGTATTTCGGAGGCAGATAACTACTGTAAGCCATAGACTTCACTCAAGGGAAGCTTGGAGAAGTCGATCTACAGTGTGGAAAATTCATTGACAACATTCATCAAATGCACTCGTCTCCGTCCCTATTTCCAGTGCATGCCCTTAGATCTGTACTTTGATTAGTAGCACTAGCTCTGGCGTGACTAATGGGATGTTGGGATCCATGTCATATGTCTCAGCCTCAACAATGGCTTTGACCTCGTTAATGGCATCTACCAATTCAGTAAGGTGGTTCCCAACTTGATCAGCTATGCTTACCTACTAGTTCTTCAAAATGGTGAGGCTGCCCTTGGTGACCGCAGCTACAACTTCTGCTGGCATGTAAATATCCTCTTCAGTCAAGGTATCCATGTTATTTGTCTTGCTAGATTTTCTTTTCTTTCATGGGGGATTTCATTCTTATTGCTTCGTTTGTTGTTGGGTCAGGATGTTATCCTAACTAGGTGTGCACTCTGAATCATCATGATCAGATCTACCCCTATCCCCATTATCATCTTTTTCTTCCTCTTCTTATGACCGATTGTCCTGATCATCCCCTTCCTTATTTCCTTCGCCATTGCCTTGGTCCTCTTGGTTTTGTTCTTCAGGAAGAAACTCTACCAGTGGGTCATGCCATTCATTTGTCCATTCCTGGATGATTGAATCCACATCAACGTTACTGATCATGAACCCTGCATTGTGCACTTGTTTCGTTGGGTCCTTCTACGGCTCCAAAATCATGTTATGCACACCAACATGAAAAGTGATGAAGTCGGCGTACCTACACACCATCACATCCTGGACTCAATGAGATCACACAAAGCCTCGGTGTACAGAAAGAATGCAATGTTACCATCCTTCTGGCAGATCTTGTTTTTCTTGTATTCCCACAAGTTCTGGTACTTTGCACCAAGGCAAGGTAGTCAAACATCCATTTTTTCATAATTGGATGGATTGGCTGTAATAACCCAAAAATTCGTAAAAATTTAAAATTTTTCAAGTGAAATAAAATGTCTAAAGTCGCAGCTAAGTAACTGTTAATGGTTAGCGGAAAATGAAACAGTTTATAAAAGAACATCGGATTGCTTCTTTAAAAGAACCTATAAACTAATGGGTGTAATCTTAAAAACCTGTGTTAGTACAATTAATGACTTAACAGTTGTAATTCTATTAAAGTTAGAAAAGGACTTCCACTTTGCTACTGCTAGATATACTGATGATTAACTTTTTTCAAGTACATAAGAATTCTTGTATGAGATTGGGGCTTACTTAGCATTTAGCTAACTCAATTGGACTGCTGGTTCCTTACAAGTTTAGTAGGTAAGCGTAAGATTCAGTAGGGTGTTATTTAAATTCACGTTGAGAAGCTACATCCCTAGCATGATTAAGATGCTAGTTTTTAGAAAAAGTTTAATATGCTGCTAGTCTTCAAGGAGGTAAAGTTAATTCTTTTCTATCGTTATGGCTCCAAAATAAAAGTATAATAAACTGCGTCAACATGGTTATAAAATGCTTCCTAGTTACTATGCTGAGGAAAACAATCAAATTACTGTTTAGTTTGAGTTCAGAAAACACCAAATACTTTTGTAGAAAGCAAACTTGATCTGGAATTTTAGCTAAGATGCTTTTATGGTACTTCGTCCTTTGCTTAGTTGGAGCATACATTGGATTCTAGTTTTGAGCATCAATAAAATGAATCATAAACAAAAAATACTTAGTAGTTCCTAAACCAAAATCCTATCCTACTTTTACTGAATAAGAGTTACTCTAAAACTCCTACGACTTATCATCCATAGATGTATATAATTTTTACCTTATCCTAGGTCTTTCATTAAATAAGGATGTTCTCTTAATTTATTTTATATGCATCTTTCATTTCAAACTGAATGCACCTTTAGCTATGACTAAAACTTCATGCAAGTTGATTAGTAGTCTTTGCATTATCTTATACAATGTCTTAGCAAATGAATTCAAAAGAATTTAATTAAATTTGGAATAGCCTAAGGTTACTTCATATCATAAATTATGATTTATAACCTATGCTTCGCTAATCTCCATTGCAAAATATATATCATTGGCAATCATAATACAATGTATGGTTTTAATGATTAATGGTTGATTGAAAATTTTAGTGTTGCAGCACTGACTATAGAACTTACCCACACTGGAGAAATTATTTGGAGAGAAATGTGGTATAGTTTCATCCACTCATGGGTTGACTTATAAATACAAAACCTACGGAATTTCTTTGTAGACCGAGGGTTCCTCCTTCATGTTGGCCGAGCTGAGAGCTCGTGGCCATTGGAGACCTGTATCCACCTTCGAGTTTGGCATTTTACTTCTATATTCTACACTGTGACTGTTGAGAGAGGTCGTTAGTGGTTTTGGTCTTTCTAATGGTTGAAGTATTTACAACAAAAGTGGATATTGGATTTTCTTCATGGCTCGATGGCTGTGCTTGTCTTGAACTTGCAATTGAACAATCAAAGCTTCGGCCAGGAGTATACCTTCATCTGGATGAGTTGATTTTCTTTTTTTTCCTTCGCAGAGGTGACTCAAGGTCTTCTTGTCTTCCGGCATGGTGCCAATACGACCTAGGGTGGCCATTTCTCCTCAGCTTCAACTCGAAACCATAGCAGGTAAAGACTTACCCTAAAAATCAAATTTAGATTAATTTTCTTATAAGGGTTTTACAAATTTTAAAATGGATTTGTAATGATAAGGATTGGTACTTGCAGGTCCTTCTCCCGGTTCCATCTCTCTACGTGAAAGTGAGCTTACCCTTCAGTTTCACTCAAGCATACAAAAATGGTAAGCCTCGATTGCATACGAGGGTTTCATCCTACACATTGTTGTGGTTTTTGGAAGTTGGTTCTTGCGGTTGAAAAGGCACAGCCTTCGTTACTTGTTAGCTTAAATTTTCAATGCTTGTTTGTTTTTCTATATAAGTTCGAAACCCTTAGAGGGTACTTTGTGCAGGGATGAAGAAGGCTCTGGTAGTCGTGATGGAAATTGGGTTTTATTTATGTCTCTGCCTTTATGGCTTGAATAATGTAGCTTCTTACTATTGTTTTCTATAGAGCTTAAATATAATCCCTACGAGCCTGTCGACCTCTATATGATTTAAATTTTGTTTTTAAACTAGTTTTAAGAGATAAGAAAAGACTGTTGATCAGTCAGGATTGTAAAAGGATTAAGGGTTTTTACCAGTCTGTGATGTATGGCTATGGTTCGATAAGTATTACTTTGTATAGTTAAGTTTTTAATAGGCCTGAGCCTCGACTTTGAATTTTAAGGCTATAAGCCTTTGCTTCTTAATCAATTTTGTTTTAACAAATTATTGTTGTATTATTTTAATTATTTATCATGCAATTTAATGATTTTACAGTGCAAGCATTTATGTAAATTTTACTGTGTTTAAGAGTACTATTATTACTCTGTCTGGATCATAAGGGTGATATTTAAATATACCCTACAATTCCATAATAGCATAATTTTTACATGGTCATTTCTTAGCTATGTTTATTTAATTTTCCTTTAATGATTTTTACAGTTGTTTTTAATTCTCATAAAAGAAGGATTAGGGTAATTACTACAAACTTGAGAATAGGATATGTTTATCTTTCAAAACCTAGGTGGTTCTATTTAGGTTGCAGTAGAACCTTCTATCTTAAATCAGAGACATATATTGTTTGGAATCAAATGTTATAAGATTGTTTTGGAAATTATCTTAACCTAAACCCTAGAAGATAGTTTGTTTACTATACCTATGCTTATTTAATAAACTGTAAGTTTTGTGTTTTATAAAGAATACTAGTATTAAAAGTAGTTCTATAAGTAGTGTAATTACTAAATGTTTTTACATACCTATGTTTAGTTCTTATCTGAAGTAAATACATTTAATACATACAATATTTACTACTTCTTTACAGAATAAATCATAAGCAAACTAGAGAAGAATTTAGCTACATTTTTCATTCAGAGTAAAAAGAATCATCATATCTACCTAAACACCTAGCTATACTAGAGTACTGCCTGAGCTAAGCATGGAAAAATACAGTAAGGAATTATAATTCTATTTATTTCTCATTTTTCATATTTACTACTATTTCTAACATAATCTGAAAATTACTAAGTCCAACAATACACAGTTACTCCTTTCTTCATAAACCCTAATTAAATACTAACATGCCTGTATTGAAAAACTAGTAAACATTTTACTGAAAACAGTAAATAAATATATTAACATGAAGACAAATAAAACCTATCAATGATAAGGTGACAACAGCTTAAGGAGGTTGTTCCTCCCAACCAACTCTTGGAGAAAGCTCATACAGCACTTCCTCAGGACCCTCGAGCCTATTCCTGGTCCTCTTGGTAGAGTACTGGGTGGAGGATATGTCCTTAAGACCTTCTATCACCTGACTGGTCCAATTACCTCAGTAATTCAAATCTGCTCATAGCAATAAGAAATTCAGCCTAATAGCTGCAATAAGTTCAGTCTCAGTAGTTAACCCCTCAAACTCACTTCAGTAATCCCCTCCATTGAATTTTTCATGAGTAAATTCATTCACCCTGAATGATCACCTCTCAGAAAATGATCAGCCTCAATTGTATTCATTGGGAAATTTTATAGAGATGCCTAGGTCTTCTAGGCCAGTTTTCATTTAATGAGCCACCTGCTCCAATTCCACTTTCTTGGGGAATCATGACCACAAATATAGGGAAGTTTCCACCTGCAACAATTGGAAGTAGTTTGAGGATGCTACCACTTGTCAGTGTACTCTCCACCCTATCTCATCCACCAAGTGACCAGTTAACACTCTTTTAACAGCTTCCCTAAGCGGTTGTCTCATTATTTATTTATTTATAAATAAAATATTCTAAATTGCATTAATTATTCTTGACCCCACTTGTTCATCAATTACAAACTTAGCATGAAATATAACACAATGTTCCTCAAATAACATTAAATTATTTTTACAGATTGGGGCATGTGACATTGGCCCACAAGGTAAAAAATACCAAGATGAGCAGCCAGGGGTAGTGAAATTTATGGTTAGGGTCCTCCTGGGCCTACACTGCATCGTTAATCAGTTCATTAAGCAAGAACTGCAACCAATTGAAAACCATACCTTGTGCACACCTCTCTGTAAGCTCTACTATTCCCACGGTACATTGGGTTGGCCTCATATTGTGCAATAGCTTACAAGAGAGGATCCTTGCGGGGAATCATACACTAGCATTATCAATAGGGCCAATCAGGAATCCCATTTTCACACGTTGAAGGTTATACATCAGATTTATCTTGGTGGTATTCTTGTTCTATCGCAAGTATGGCGCAAGGTCATGGCCTTTCTTTGGAAGCCCTGTGATCACTGATATTAGCTCAATGTCGACAGGGTATGGTTGATCAAGCCATAGGAACCCTCTATGGAAGCACACTAGGAGCTGCTTTACATATGTATTGGTCTAGAGGTTGTGGTTGAAATGTAGAATGAATAGCAAGTTCATCAACCCTTCTTGGTCGACACCCTCATCCCATTACATTGGCTTTAGCACCTAAGTCCCAATCAGGCTTACTTGAGCCATGACCATACAGTATGCACTTTTTAGACCTTCCTGTTGTCGAGTGTCGAAGTCCTTGAAGTTTAACTTGATAAGATTCGACATTATTTCCATTCAAAGAGGGACATTCTCAAGGATCTGAGGTGCTGGTAAGACTGTGGTGTCTTTCTTTGGGAGAACCACTTCCTCTGCATCAGCATCTCTCCTTGGTCAGACATAATGTGGGAATTTTTCATCTTCTTCCTCATCACCCTGGCCTCTACATGGTGGGGAGGACTCCTCCATGGCTTTGTCTTCCAACACATCTTCCTCCATCAGTGCTTTGCCGGTAATGTCCGGAATAGACTTAGCCTTATGTTTCCTTGTCATCTCAGGTTGGGATGACTCTCCAAGTGCACTTTGTCCATTGTGTCTCGACAGTTGCAACTAGTGGCCTCTGAATTGGGTTCGACACAGGGCACGAACTAGGGGTTGGAAAATTGGCAAGGGTGGATGCAGGAGCAGGTTGCTTTCTGGTTCTCTCCATCGGGTCAAGTTTTGGTTGCTGCTCTAGTTATTGTTCCTTAGGCGATTCAATCTCTTCATCAATTTGGAAACCAGAGATAATGGTTACATCGGATAGCTCTCTCTCACTAGGGATATATATTACCATGGGTGTCCGCTTAGTCTATGATAGGCTTCGGCTCTATAAACACTCGACTCTGGTTCTCTTTGCGTGCGTAAAATGATGCTTGATGGCGAAGCTTGGTATTTATACACGTCCAGATGTGCTACTGTCAACATGCAGTGGGAGGCCGATGTCCAATCAATCACATTGGATTCTCAACCGACACGTTCCTTCATTAACTCGGCATCTCGATTTGTAGTCTATACCTATCAGCACAGTTATGGTAGTTATGCCAAGGACAGATGATGGGACCGAAAATCATGTTGTCATTCTCCTCGTATTTCATTGAATTAATGACACTTAGCTATCATAACCTCCTCAATATATGCTAGATATTCGTACTTTAATGTCGGCCATCCTATCATTTCTTCTTTTTGCAATACTTTCCACCTTTCCCAGCGCTTCTTGCTTTTTCGTGTGCTTCGCACTTTTTCTTATTCTTTGCACTGGTTCTGTCACAGACATGAGAAAGAACAATTTACGTCTTTCAACCTCTTTTTTTTCATGTGTAGTGTTATTCTAACCAGGGAGGTTATTCCCATCATAGTATGGTTTCAGGCGACTGCCATTCACCATTCCTACAACATAGGTTCCATCTAGTCTTTGTATTTTTGCTTCGCCCGCATCAATGATGTGTGCGATCACATATGGTCCAAGCCAATGTGTCTTTAGCTTTCCTGGGTGTTTGAAAAACTTGTTGTCATACAGCAACACAAGTCCTCCAAATTTGAATGATTTAACTTGAATATGGCTATCATGCCATGCTTTCTGTCATCGCTTCTCAACTATCTGATGGAATCATGTGACGAAGGGTTCTCCTTCCATCTGAACGAGCTGTGTTAACCTTTGTTCGATAGCATCCCCATTGGTCATCTCTATCAGTGCAGCAATCTGTAAGCTGGGAACGATGTATTCCATTGGCACCACATCTTCCTATCCATATACTAGCCTGAATGGTGTATGGTTGTCAGTCGCTTGTTAGTTGTGTGATAGGCCCATAGTACAGCTAAAATTTTTTTATCCCAATCATCTTGGTGCACATTGCATACCTTGGTTAATGCATTCTCCAGAATCTTGTTGAAATCTTTGACCATTCCATTCGCCTGAGGATGATGGGGTGTCGTATTCTTATGCTGTATCTGAAACTCTATAGTAAGCTCAACAATCACTTTGTTAACAAAATGTGTACCTTGGTCACTTAGTAGTATCTTTGGGCAGCCAAATCTGGTGACTACATTTTTAAACAAAAATTTTGTTGCAGTCGCAGCAGTACAATATTTAATAGGTGTAGCTTCAACCCATCTGGTTAAATAGTCTGTCGTAAAGATAATGTAGCACGCACCAGTTCTCTTTCCTGCTGGACTGATTGTTCCAACAAAATCAATTTCCCACTTTTCAAATGCTTGAAGGGCTATTTGTTGTGCAAGTGGCATCTCATCGTGATGCGATGGTTTCCTACTCTCTGGAAGATATCACAACACCTACATAAGTTTTTAGTATCCATGTGTATGGTTGGCCACCATAGTCTGGCCTGCAATACCTTATGCACAATTTCTTTTCTCGTGTAGTGTCTTCCTACGACACCGGCATGTGCTTTGCTCATAACCCAGGGTTGTTCATAATTGAAAACACAACGTCGCGGTATTTCATCCATGCCCATCTTATACAAATGTCCAGTGATCAATGTATAGTCAGCCACTTTAATAACCAAATGTTTCTTCTGATTAGTTGACATTCCTTTAGGTGCATAGCCTGTGCTCAAAAAGTGAATGATTGCATTAAACTCATGGTTATGATCGTCCATCATGTGGATCGCAAATAGTTGCATGTCAGGAAAATTATCTTCCAGGATGGTTGGTTGTTCACCACTTTCTATCCTTGAGAGGTGGTTTGGCCTGACATTCAATCAACCAGGTTTGACAACAACCTCAAATTCAAATTCTTGAAAGAGGAAAAGGCATCTCCAAATACCCCCCCCCCAACACTGGCTTGTTGACTAGGTATTTCGGCATTGAATGGTTAGTGTACATATGAAAATGCCCATCCAACAAATAGTGTCTAAACTTTTGAAGTGCATAGACCATAGCGAAGCCTTCTCTTTTCATCGTCGTGTAGTTCTTTTCTGTTGTTGATAGTTTTCTTCTTTCAAAATCAATAGGGTGGTCTAGCACACCTACTCCTGGCTGTGTCAAGATTATGCCGAGTGCAACAGAGGATGCATCGACATGCACATGGAACTCCTTCTTCCATTCGGGAAACACAAGTAGTGGTGTAGTGGCCATTGTGTTCTTCAAATTATCCAATATTTCCTGGAAAGTTGTTGTCCATTGAAACTTTGCATCTTTTTTCAGCATTTTATACATAGGTGCAGTGATCATTGCATATCCTCTTATGAACTTCCTATAGTAGCTTGTATGTCCCAGCACTGATCTAATTTGCATGACTAATGTAGGCTGTGTTAAGTCAAGAATAATCATGATCTTTGTTGGGTCAACCAAAATACCATCATGACACACAACGTGACCCAACAACACACCAAACGGTGCACAGAATATACATTTCTTGCAATTGAGCATGATCTAATACTGGTGACAGTAGAACAACATCATGCGCAGACTCTCAATGTGGTCTCTTACTAGACCAAACACAGTCCAATCATCAAAGTAGACCTTGAGAAATTTATGAATAAAATATTTAAAAGTAGAGACCACTATTATAGAAAAAATAGCAGGTGCATTCTTGAGTCCAAAGGGCATTACTGTATACTGGTAGCATCCCCATTCAGTGACGAATGTCATTTTATAGCGATCCTCGTCCACAATTCTAACTTAATGATAGCTAGAGAAGCCATCAGTAAATGAATACATTTCCTGTCCTCTGACACTTTCAAGTACTTCATCTGAAAATAGCATTGGGAATGGATCATGTAAGCAGGCATCATTTAGCTTCCTCAAGTCGACAGATCCTTACTTCTCTAGTTGTTTTCTTATCCTGGATCACTATAGGGATGATCCACTATGATTCCTCAACATGTTCAATGATTCCTGCATCGAGCATGTGATCCAATTCTTCTTTTACCTTTTCTTTATACCTTGGATCCAGCCTATAGGGTCGCTGCTTAGTGGGTTTAGCATCTGGTCATAGGGGTATTTCCATCTCCCCTAGATCTTCACTATCCCCCTCATCTCTTAAAACATGGTAGGGAATAGGTCCTAGTACTCATGTAACAAGGCTGTAATATTCATGACTATCTCTTCATTCCACTAATCTCCTATATTGGCAAATTTTTGGTTCTTCAGCAACCCAATGTTTACTTTCTTGATTTTTAAATACTTTAAGAATTGGTCACATGAAATACCACTCTCTTCTACTACGTGGGTGCCCTTTGATTCTGGTATGTTTATGTTGGTCAAATCATCATCTGGGTCTCTAGCCAGATTGTAGCAATTCATCCATTATTGATTGGTCGGATTGCATTGGTGCACATTGGCCTCCTCAACACGTATTTCAGAAAATATATTTTCCTTTATCATTTGAAGCACAGAATCAAATGTAGGTTGCTCATCAACAAATTCAAATGTGTGCGCAAACTTCTTAGTGAACCCTTCCCAATCCTAGGTTCCTCGCTGCAATTCCATAGATGCATACCATATCCTAGGTGTCATTTCTAATGTATGTATGAAATGATGGACCCATTCCTATCATGGGTATGCTGCAAATATAGTACAACATTGATTTATGTGCGCAGCAGGGATCGACAACCCTATGTACTTATAGATGATGGTGGTGACTTCTTCCTTGAACCTGACATCCATCAAACTTCTGTATTGTGGCCATTCTATTATAAACTTCTTGTGTGTACCCCACCATATGGCAGGTGTAGCCTTCAACACATGATCCAATGCAGACAAGTGTTGCAACTCGATGACGAGTTATTCAAACTCACTTAGGAAGGTTGCAAGGTTAGGTAAAACTTCATAGGAGGGTAGCTCTCTTAACACATTTTCCACCCGTCATATAGATTTTTTAATCCTTGCGCATCTCCTCATAGATACTTCATGTAACTGGTTTTTCTAGTTTTCCAAAGCCTCCCCTATGTCAGATGTGCAGGAACTAGCACTCTTCCAGCTTAGGTTTTCGTTCGCTATTGGATTGATGTAATATTTTTGCATGGTAGTGACATTGTAGATCTGGTCAAGGTAGTAACCCTATCTCTCATTGTAGATAGGCTGAACGTATCTTTGTCATTCCAAAGGGTCAATAGGAGACACTACCCTCATCTCGTTATCCTCAAATGAGAGTATCCTCTTCTTGAAGTTTATAATGGCCTGATTTTCTATGGCCCAATCTATTCCCAGTAGCACGAGATATGGGTTTGTGTCATCAACAATGTTAATGACTTGAAAATATGCAAATTTGTGCAACCCTTCGATGTTGACTGGGACTTGAATCAGTATTCCAATTGGGAGGACCTTCACTTGATTGGAAATTCGCAACTGGACAGGAGACCAGTGCAAGCGTGGCTTGCCCATAATTTCCCAAATTTGTCACATCAAAATATTGACATCAAAACCCAAGTCCAAGATGATGTAATCCATGTTATAATCCTGTATCTATGCGGTCATTCTTAACTCGCACCCAGTTTTTAATTTTTTCCAACCTGGTTAACTCTCTTTTCAGGTTGTGGCTCAACTAGTGTTTCTTCTATCAGTGCCTGTAGCTATGAAATAACATCTTTATCTTGTATTAGGGCTAAACAACTTGACAGGAAGGACTTGAGCTTACTAACCTTTTGCGGAGTCCTTTTCTAAAATATTTGTTGAAATCATTCAGGCATCTCCCTAACTTCTTCTAATGTTGATGGTTCTTTTGGATCCACAAACTCATGTTGCACATCCATGAATACATGCTTTTGTTTCTAGACATCGAATGGAACCTTCTTCTATGTCGTGGTTCGTACCTAAAGCTATAGTTGTTCTTGTGATTTATCCTTATCAGCTTCGGTTGCAGCACCTTCTCGTGTTACGATAGAAACGTTTGGATCTCTTGGTTCAGCAACAATCATCTAAAAATTTAAGTTCATATTCAAGTTTGGGTTTGGATTATGTGCAATTTTAGGACCTATGATGGTTCTAGCCTGCCACTTTACGATCAACTGGGGAAATTGCTCCACATTATGGTCCTGTCTTTTACAGTAGGAACATGTGTTCACAGGTTCCAGGAAATCTCTGGCATAGTGACCTCATTATCCATAGTTATAAGATGTAGCTTGACCCCTTCCTCTACCAAATCCTATTCCTCCTATTCGGCCTCTAAATTTTCCACCACCCCTTCCCTACGGGTGTGGTTGGTGCGGGGGGTGTTGGTTCTACTAATATTGTGGTTGATAGTGATTCTACTGTGCATATGGGTGTAGTGGTGCATACTGAGGCTAATACTGATTCTGATACTAATTGGGTGGGAACTACGTAGGCTGATATGACAGTTGCACTGATTCATCGTGATCCTTCCCCTCATTCTTCATCAAGTAAGTGTCAACCATTTTTTCCTTCAAGAGCTGGTATGCTTTGCAATCCTTCTCTTCATTCCCTACGAACTTGCAAAATTTACAAAACAGGTTTTTTCAGGTACTTACAACTTTTTGCAAATATAAACACTCCTCGTCATGATGCCCTCTAGACTCGCATATGCAGCACCAGGGTAGTTCATGGCCATTAAATGGGTTCAGTGCACCGGATGATATATAATTCATGAAGGTTAGACAGTTATCCTTAGTGTGTTAGTCTGTTCTGTGTTTTGTGCACCATAATTCTTCTTGTGCTTCCTTTCCCTTTTTGATGTCTTGGAGTTGTATCGTCATATTAGCCAGTTGTGACTGAATTTGCACCATTCTTGTGACACCTTCACTGATTGGAGAGGCCTCTAGCTTCATTTTCAACTCTAGCACTTCTGTCTGTGGTAATAGTGCAACAAAAAACCACTCTTTATGCTACACATCTAACGTTTGGAAACTTACTTTAGCCATCAAAGTTTTAAGCCATTGGTCGATGTCCCATACTAACTATGCCAATAATTGTTTGATGTATTTGATCTCAGTGATGCCCTATGACTCAGACTTAGGTTTTCTGAATTCAAAGCTCATTGCAGCTCATATCTCATCAAGGGTCTTCTATGGTGCCCCTGGTGGTACTACGTAGAACTTCGTAAACCAGTCCAACACACGACCCCTTAGAGTCGTGTTCATCTATGCTTTCTTTAATTCCACATTCTAAACTAAATGAACCATCCATACAGCTTCACAGATGAACCAATACTACTCTGGATCCTCTGATCCATTTCCATTGAAGGTGGGTAACCAAATATCCACCCCAGCCATTGAGTTAGCATCGTGGTTATTTGCTGAAGGATTTAATGAAGGTGTTCCCTCTTGTGCCCTAGTCGTAGTACTAGCACTATCAGTATTAATAACTCTTTTAGGATGAGGCTCTAGACCTTACCTCTGGCGATGCTCCTGGTATGATGTAGTTGCATCCTAACCTTGGTGTCTTAATAGACTCTTTAGAGTGTTCTAGTCCTTCTGAAATCGATTTATAGTCCTCCTCTTCATCGCAAGATCCTTTGTCTACCTGCGACTGAATTTTGTGATTTCTTTCCTCGAACAAACTAGGAGTTCATTGACCCTCCTCTATCTTTCTCCTCTTCCCAGATATGAACCTCCTTCCACTCCCTAGGAATCCAGGCTCTAGTTCAGGTTTTGTACTTCCTGGGAACATCTCAACTCACCTTTTCCCATTTTCTTAACAGGTTGTCTGTGGCATAGCCTTGCTCCATGGGATGTAACTCAACTACTCAACTATAGGATAACCTTCTCATACACTAGCATCTTGATCCATACTGATAGATAACATATATCTTCTTTGGGGTCCTTGGAAAAATTTTCTTTCAGACTCACTATATGAGGTTATAACCTCTACTGCAAACTTAGTAATATATCCTTGCAAAATACTGTCAACCCAAAATTCAACAGCTCTAGAGATGGTGTTACATACACTAGTTACCTTGCAAACCAACTAATCACACCGTTCAATGGCTTCTATTCTCTAGTCTACCTTATTGGCAATCTTGACAACCACTCGTGTAGTACAATGTGAAACTCTGCAAAGAATATCTCATGAATATTAGTGTATATGTACAGATCTACCCATTTTTCTCTGCTCAGCTAAGATCCTGTTCTCTCTTCTTACGCGAATGCTAGCATATTGAACTCCAACCAGTCCTCTATCTCGTTCTTTGTCAGATGCCACAACATGTCCCTCAACTCAAATGGTTAAGGTCCCGACAAAAGAACCATTTGTTGGCCTCTATCTACTTCTTGTCTAGACACGCGGTTCAATTACTCAACACAATACCAACATGACACCCCAAGACATCGCTTCGACACAACAAGATTAGTCAAAAACATTCACAAAGCAGGTGTAGTCTCACCTGAGATATATTAATGGGTAACTTCCAGAACCATGTTTCCACAGTTGACAAGGGATTATAGTCCCTTAGTGCGTGTCCAAGTCGCTCAACTAACATGATAGGATGGAGCTTTACTACTACATGACAATAGCAGAGTGAGGAATCATGACTTGCGCGCAGCATAAACTCGTCCTTATGACCCTACAGCTGGTGCGAAAGTGCAATACAGTTGATTCCTTATACTCAATAGACAGTGTGTGACTACACTTTTATTTAACAGTTTAACCATGAACTAATACATACCAGTCTAGCTAACCTTAAGTATTCACTCTTGCATTGATAAAAAATATTGCAACATACATTCAACAATAACTGTAATAATGCAAAGTAAGCAAGCATTCATATAAACATTCATCCATATAATACAAGAAATAATGTGGAAAACCATTTGGGAAAAACCACCAAGGTGCTCCTCATCTGGAATGAGAAATGGATATAGTACCTTGCAGCCTGCAATTTGCAGACTATTCTTGAGATATGTCTTTCTGATTCAATCTTCTTGCTCTCATGCTCTTCGGATTATTCTTCTATCTACTCGTATTGATCCGCACATAGCTTGGATCAACTCTTCTACTTGACTATCTGTGCACTCAGCTGCAGATTACTCTACTACTAGCGGTCTGCGCACATAGCTGCAAGATCTGTGGCTCAACAACCTTCTACTTTTACTATCCATCCAAATTACTAGACTTACATAACTTTTCTAAACCCGTATACAGAGCGGGTTTCTCTTACTTATAGCATCTACGATACCACACAGAATCGTCTGAGTGCAACTCATTTATTACATAATCAACAAGCTACAAAAATATCTATGTTACATAAATGTCGTCCCATACTTAGCCATGAAAGTCCTAGAAGACATTAACCACATCTTTAACTAGTCACAGAAATGTCTTTCAGCTCATCTGTACTGGTTATAACTAGCCGCAAAAACTATCCTTCCTTCTTCCGCTAGTTCGTCCTTTTGTAGTCTTCCTTTTCTTATGCTTATCCAGCTTTATCTCTTTGATCTACCTCTTCCGTCGACTCGGATATTCCTTCCTTGTCGCAGCTTCCTCATCGCAAATTCTTTCCATCCTTAACCTTCCTTTTCTGAGTCGCCTGCATGTTTTACCTTCTTGTGCTAGTTTCTTCATTCTCTTCTTGACTTGCTTTTACCCTGTTGGGCACACCGCTTTTCCTATTTTTCTTGCGCATTTGATTTATCCTTGTGCACTCTTCCTATCCATTTTCCTGGCCCAACAATGGAGAAATTCAACTTTTTTTCCACATGAGTTCATCTATGTGGTATCATGTTCCAATTTTCCTACATGGGGAATACTTCTTTAGGTGTACTTGTGGTTTACTTGCAGGGTGCATGGGAGGATGCATCTTGAATTTTGTGTTCTTATATATGATTAGGGACCCTGGTGTAATTGGTACTTGGTTAATAAACTAAGTTCAGTTTGTAACCAGAGTGGAGAAATAGAAGCATGATGGCCCATGAGTACTTCTAAATTTTTCTTCATCAATCTGCTTGAAGATAATGCTCTAGAATAAGATGCAAGGAAGATATTGAATAAACATGTTGTAGGGATTACTAATGTTCATCATGCACATTTTCATTTGCTTGAGGGAAATCAAATTTGGGGAGGGAGGACAGTAATGTCCCAGAAAATTGTGATAACACCATTGAGAACCCCATAGTACTTTAGAACCCCATGATCCCTAGTGGAATAATAAATGAATCAATAAGGGGAAATATTTATAAATTAATTACCCATAGTAGTTAAATTTGTCAAACTTAGGGTTATAAATATTTCAGTAAATATATTTCAATTATATTTAATTTTGGACTCTAGTGGATGTGCTATGTGGAAAAGGTGGGTGCATGAATCCTTGTGCAACCAATGAGTTGTCATCCTAAATGGAAACTAGGAGAAAATTAGAAATATCCATAAAGGAAGGAAAATATAAAAGAAACACAAGCAATCAGTTAAAAAAACAAGAATAAAGCATGAAAGTACATGAAAAGCTGTTAGGATGAAAAGCACGTAACTTTTGGAAGTCAGGAGGGAACAGTTTCCAAAAAGGAAAAAGGTGAGTCATCCCAAAAGAAAGAAGGCACAATTTCCAAAAATGAGAAAAGGAAATTAAGCCAAAGCATGAGGACATAGTTTCCAAATGAAGAAAGAGGCATGTCGGTGGAAAAGCAAGAAAGTCCAAATCCAACTCATGAGGGCGCATGGGTTGAGGGTGGTCCACATGAAGACAAAATTTGACCTATAATCCATGTTACCTATAACATAATGATATCACATGACTATCATGACCTTTTTTCAGTTTGATTTTTGCTTAGAGAGCATTGTGCTACTTTGACTTGGGCGATGTGCCCCTAGTCCAAGCTGGGTGATGTTCCCCATGCTACTAAGAGGATGATGGAATTAATCCATTATAATTGATTTTTATTGCATGTTCTAAAGTGTATTCCAAACAGAATCAAAATCCAGGAAGGAGGAATCCAAGCCACATATCGAATCCTCCAATTATCCTCTCTTCTCTTCAGTTCTACTCTATTCTCTAAAGAAGCAAGACTATAATGTAATTATGAAGACTTATGGCCTTACATAATATTGTAATAATGTATTATGAACCATTTTTGTCAATTCTGTTGCTGATTGAATAAATAATTTTGCATTTCATAATCTCATTCCAAGACTTATTCTAGATTTGATCCGAATTTGCCTAGTCTTCAGTGTAGATGAGTATAAGGAAGTTATATAACATGAAATAAATTCATTTATATTTCAGGTGTTATCTTACATGTATATATTTTTTATCCATTCCTAAAGTTGACCATTCTAATCCTTTATCCTTGGTTTTGGAAGCGCTGGCTGGGAGGTAGTTGTGCAGTTCCAAAATGGTTATTTTCTTGTATGAACTATGAAACTTGTCAAACCATACATAAAAATATATTGTTGACATGATATTGATTTATAAAAGTAAGAAGTTATGTAAGCCTTATTGAATCAAAATCCATTCCCGATGGTTCCCGATTGGACTATATAGATGTAATTAGTAAAAAGGCTATGTCCTAAGCTACCTATGAGATATATTACTTATTTATTATTTTTATTATGTAATAAATATTCTATGCAATTTTTATTGCAGTTCGATTTGACTTGATAAGATAATTTAGGAGCTAAATTAAACATGTCTAATTTTACTTGTATTGTTGACTAGTTTTGTTGTTATGAGTATAAAACACTATCCCTATAACTAATTATTGTAATTTATATTTTAATAGGTTCCTAATACACCCATATACAGGTTCCAAGCATCAGTTATCCAATTCACAGCTCCCTTCCACTGTCCATGAAGGCCAAAATTCAAACCCAAGGAGTTGTTCTAAAATCCTGTTTCACTAGTGTGACCCCCATATCCTTTCTAATATGTTTTATACCTATAAAAACCTGATAATATTGAACCATAATTACATACCATATTTTTCAACGTCTACCTAAGCTCATCCTATCACCACTGGTTGATGAGATTGAATTGTAAAGGTTCTAGTTGGCATATGTTGGGACTCTCGGGAGTCTTGAATTAGACTTCGGCCTAGATGATGTTAGAAGCCTAAAAGGACCCAACACATATTTCATAGGAATATGAATGTTCAATACCATTCCTTTCCTTATTTATATTAATGAATCACCCATTATGCTTACTCCTCCAGCCCAAAATTGTCCCTGCCTATTAGCTAGTTTGTTGAAAATTGTGTGAAAGAGTTAGTGAACCACTGAATCTGATTTTGTTTCATTACACTATGACTGTATGCATTGGAATTTGACTTGTTCAATCTAGAAAAATTCCTTGATGGTTTTGGATGGTTTCCATACTCAAATATGTTTGTTGTCCCCACATATTCTAAAAGGTCATCCATATTTCCATCAACATTCATCTTGCACCTATCATTATAATCATTTTTCATTCCCACATATAGAATCTGTGTCATAAATCTCTTTTAATTCATGGGAACTTCAACATTCGCATCACCAATTTCAACCATCCTCCCTACACAATGAGCATCAAGTGGGTTAAACGTTGATTTTTTTTTAAATAGGGCCTGTATTGGCTGATATTTTACATGGTTAGACTAGGTGCATGCCTTGATGGTATGGGAGAGTTTTAATAATCAAGTAAATCATCAGAATCATCATCACTGACATCATGTTTGTAATTTACATCATAATCATGAGCTTATCCATCACAACCCAATTTTTCCATCCATGCCAACAAAGATCAAACCTGAGATACCAAACTTTGCAGCAAAACCTAATGAAGATGTCAATTTCCATGTATTTTCCTTTTTCTTGTGGCATTATTTGAGATGATTAAACCATCAATATATTAATTTAATACATTCCCAAATAATTTTATAGGGTCCAACATCCAAGTGGTTTAATGGTTAATGGCTTAAGGATTATATTGGGTTAAGTGATTAATGTCATTCATTGACCTTGCACAACAAACAATGAATGGGGCCAACATTGATATTTCTTCGAACTGTGACTACATGCATTGGAATTTGACATGTTCACACTAGACACATTACTTGAGGGTATGTGAGGGTTTCAAGACTCAAGTATTCATGATGTCCCCACATAATTGAAAATATCAAGTCCATGTTTCCATCAACGTTCATCGTGCACCTCTCATTATCATCATTCGTGATTCCCACATATAGAATCTTTGTCATAACTCTCTTTTAATTTCATGGAACTTCCAACACACCCATTACCAATGTCAACCATCCACCCTACAAAGTGAGAAGAGAATGGGGCCAATGTTGAAATTCCTTAAAAATGTGCTTGTAAGCATTGAAATCTTACATGGTTAGACTAGGTACGTGCCTTGATGAAATAGGAGGGTTGTAAGACTCAATGAACTCATCATAATCACAATCACCACCATTATGTTTGTCATTTCCATCATGTTATCACTCCAGGAAACTCCTCTAGGTTGTAGCTGAAGGATGCCTAGTAACTTAAATTTCTTTATGGTTTTTCTATCTTGATCAAGTCAGGTGATCTATAAGACCTCACACTCTCAAGACATGCATGAAACTCAATCAAGGATAAGGCTTCTAACTACCACTGTTTATAGATTTGATAATATGGTGCAGAGATGAAGAACTTATCATGCTGGCAGATTCATACATAAAACTATTATATATAAATGGTTAATCATAACAAGGAAAGTACTTGTAATTCAAATCATCAACATGTAGATAGGATGACAGCTATAAGACATCAAATAACATGAATAAACCTAAACAACACATTCAAGCATAAGCATTGAATAGACAAGAAATGGAAGTTAAAGATATGATAGCAAAAGAGCTTATATTAGGTCATGAGCAATATGAGAAGCTCGATAATAGTAATGGTCTACAGGTCCCCGAAGTCGAACCCTTTCTTCAAAATAAGTCTTAGGCTTTATATCCTTTACAAAAATATTTAGATCCTGAAAAATTGGATATGTTTTACTAAAAATAGATAAAATTAATGTGTTTTGCAAAATTAGGTCAGAAACCCTAATTTAACTACTAGTCTATCTAATGCTAACTCTTGTTCACTCATTGAACTTTTTGATGACCGCATTGAGCACTAAAGTATAGCTTTAACCTATCATATGATAGATAAGACACTATTGGTAAAAAACAGGTAGGGTTTGTGACCCTTTTCTCCATGGTTGTATCCTCAAAACTGGAACAGACCTCTCCCAATGGTGTTTTCCAACAAATTTCAGCTTTCTATTTCATCCTTGAGGTAGTTGTACTCACCAAAACTAGTTTTGTGTGCCAAAACATATTTTTTCACCCTTTTTTGCTTTCAGTGGTTAGCGAGGTAGAATCATGGGTCTGTTAGCTGCCGAAATCTTTGCTTTCGGTGGGCAATGAATAGTTGTTGCATTCACCTAAGCCACCGAAAGCTCTGTTTTCTGCAAAATTTTATTTATCCTTTAAATCATACTTTTACACTTTACTCCTGTCCTTCTCATACTTTTTCAACCTGCATAAGATTTGGAATATCAGCAATATCATGGGCTACCTCTGGATTCTGAAGGCTAATAGCTGCCTCTGCTAGGGTTTCTAGCGCAAGGTGTGTTCTAGGGTTTGAATCTTTCTTCTGCAGCCTTGAACTTCTTATCATCCTATAGATCCTGGAGTTATCATCAATCTTAGATTTATTCAACCTGTATAACAGCAGCATCATGAGATGCCTCCGGATCCTGCAAGCTTGTTGCTGCCTCTGCTAGGGTTTCTAGTGTAAGATGTGTTTTAGGGCTAGGGTTTGGATTTTCCTTCTAAGACATCTAGTTCATGTATTTTCCCTAATAGTTGGTTGATTCTCTGGGACTTGGGCTTGATCTTTGAACTCTTCAACATATGTAGAAAATCTTCATGGACTGATAGAAGAGGTCGAAAATGCCACCTGAAGGACTGGCAGGTCATCTTTTGCCCTAAAACTTTGGCCAAACTGCTGAAAACTGGGGCTCATAGATGGATTTGGTCCTTCAAATATATGACACTTGTGTATAAATTGAAATAGGTTTTTGTATATTGGTTTGTTGTGAAAAAAAACCTCTCTCATTTTTTTTGGAATTCATTTTAATTTTCCCGGGATATGTATTTCAAAAACATGTGTCAAACAGGAAATTCTGAGATCCAAAAATTAGGTCTCAGAGATGGATTTGATTCTCCCAATATGAAACACTTGTAGGAAAAATGAGAGAGGTTATTATTCTATGACATGTTAGGAATAAAAAATTCCACTTTTGAAAAATGATTCTCCAGTCACTCAGAATCACCGTTTTAAAAAAATTCCTTTTCATAGTAAAATGCCACTTTCGATGGCTTGGAGTGCTATGAAATTTCAGTCTTAGCTGCCGAAAGCAGGGTTTTTGGTGGCTAATGAACCACTGGTATGTTCTCCTAAGCCACTAAAAGTCCCTTTTTAAAAACATGATCAACAGGATTTCAGTGGTTAACGTGGTCCTGAGCCGAAGCTGTTAACTACCGAAATATGGCTTTTCAGTGGCTAATGAACTGTCAAAAAGTCCGCCTAAGCCACTGAAAGCTAAATTTTCAAATTTTCTTGAAAAACAAAGCACCAGCTATTCAAACTTTGTTAATCACATCTAAAATCTCATAATGCATCTTGAAAACCTCATCATTGTGCAAAAATAAATTTTCTGAGTTTGACTGAGTGATAACTAATTTATTTAGGAGATAACATCTGACTCCTACTCAGGGATGGGAACCTCCCTGTGAGGTCCCAAGAACCCCAAACCAAAATTCCTTTCCTGAAAAATAAGAATTGAACCTATCTTCTACTATTATTTTGGGCATGGAGTCATTTGTCCTTTATAACTAATACCCTGCAATATGCTTATAGCCCTCTTTGCTTATTCATGAAAACAATTGAAAATGACCTAGCTGCTCATATTAAGAGCTTATTTTCCTATCTATTCCTACTCCTAATTCTAATCAATAGAGGCTTCTTATCACATGACATCATGCTTCCAATGAAGCCATGTTAGAAGTTGCTCTGCTGAATTTATCCTTGATCTTGACCCGAAAGATAAATGAAACCCTAGCATGCAGCAATGTAGTTTCAAAGGGTGACAGAACCTGCTGTCATCTGACAAAAATATTTTGATATCTACACTACTTATAAGTTCCAGATAGTCAGCAATAGGGTCATAAAAACCATAAAGGAATACCTCTCTATGCTATTGTTCCAACTAAATGAAATGTTGTTGCTGGTTGCTTTCAGTGATATCCATGTTAACTATAGATTGCTCAACCTCTAACTAGGAAGGATAAGTTATGCCCTACTATTCTGGACTTTTCAGATCGTCATCTTCCTTTTCATATCTATTGCATTCTTCCTTTGTTTGCAAATCAGAAAACTAAGGGCTGCCTTTAGTATTTGCTACAGATCCAAATTTGTTACATGTTGTTCCTTCAATCTGCTCATTATCTTTCAGGTTTCCAAAGGGGACAAACTGATCTTCTTGACACCGTAAGTCAGCAGATGCATTTGGTACAAAGTCAAAAGCATCTATATCATGGTTAACATTCTGAATATCATTAATATCTTGATCACAATGAGAGGTGTCCCCTATTGTAGCATACTCTTCATAGCTATCATTAACCACAACATGCATATGTCTGTGATCATCTCTTTGCTGAAAAATAGAACTAAAATAAATCCCAGAAGTGGACAAGTCCTCACAAAACTTAAAATCTTCTTCTTCATCATCAGTAGGCTTTCCATCAAAATTTAAAATGAAAGGTACATAAGGAGAAAAACATTTTTCTTGTTGTTCTTCTTTATTACTTTATGGCCTCTGTAAATTTATCTCCTCCTATCTGTTGTTGTTTCCCCTAGTTTGTAAAACTGAAAAATGTGGATAACTCTTATTGATTTCCATTGGCTTTTGACCAACAGAAGTTTGATCCTCATGGTTTCTAATTAAAGAGATTAACTCTTCAGATTTATGGAAATCAGAAATAATAGTATTCAGAGAACCTTCAGTTTCTTCATTACTCCTTTATAATTTATGTTTATGGGAAAGTACCTCATCATGAAGATCATAAGAGAGATGAGGTAGCTCTTGATGGAGACATTCTTCTCTATTTACCTTTTCATCCTAAGAATGCAACTTATATTCTTCACAACAATTATCAAATGCAAACTCATTTGAATAGTGCCGTTTACAGTGCTCGGTGAATGCTTTGTGAAAATACTTCAATGATGAAATGCTGGAAGGAGGTAAAGAAAAATACCATTGACGTGCATCACTGTATAATGAATGCATGAACATCTTCATGCTGCAAATATAATAGGTCCATGCATTCATGAAACTTGAGGAGGTGTTCTATAGGATTGTCTTCTGTTTCCTCTTTAAAGACAGGTAGAAAATCTCCCCATTTAGACATATCTAGTACTGGATGTGGGAAACCAGGAACTGAAGAGAAGTCAAGCGGTGCAAACCTCTGAGCCAAAAGAGCAGCAATTTCTTTTGACATATTAATATTGTGGAGTCACCACTGAATTCATCCTTCATAGAGTCGCCAAGGATGAGATCTTCACAAGCAATAGTGCTTGAAGATTCTTCAACCCTAAAATTTTCTGATTTACTTATAAAATTATGAGAACTAGATGCTTCAGCAGAAGAAGATTGAAATGGAGGTCTATTTAATATAACAGCACAAATACCTCTAGAAATACCTGATGTAGCTCCCCTTGCAGCTTTGGAGGTCTGTCTTAGTGAAGACCTAGCTCTTCTTAGAATCTCTTCTGGATCTGAAACGGGTGTTACTAGTGGCCTTTTAGGGTTTACTCTGGTACTTGGTCTTCTTGAAGCCACCTTATTCCAATGGAGTCGCCAGATGGATGATTACAACTAGAATAATGTCCAAAATTTGTCTATCATCAAAGCAGGAATCTATGTTGTCTCCCAGGGAAGCTGAGCTTCAGTCTCCTCTCTCCAGCAACGGCGCCAATTTGTTATCACTCCAGGAAACTCCTCTAGGTTGTAGCTCAAGGATGCCTAGTAACTTAAATGTCTTTATGGTTTTTCTGTCTGGATCAAGTCAGGTGACATACAGGACCTCACACTCTCAAGACATGCATGAAACTCAATCAAGGATAAGGATTCAAACTACCACTGTTCAGAGGTTTGATAATATGGTGCAGAGATGGAGAACTTATCATGCTGGTAGATTCATACATAAAACAATTATATGTAAATGGCTAATAATAACAAGGAAAGTACTTATAATTCAAATCATCAACATGCAGATAGGACGACAGCTATCAAACATCAAATAACATGAATAAACCTTAAAAACACATTCAAGCATAAGCACTGAATAAACAAGAAATGGAAGTTGAACATATGATAGCAAAAGAGCTTATATTAGGCATATATTAGGTCATGAGCAATATGAGAAGCCCAATAATAGTAATGGTCTATAGGTCCCCGAAGTCAAACCCTTTCTTCAAAATAAGTCTTAGGCTTTATAGCCTTTACAAAAATATTTAGATCCTGAAAATTTGGATCTGTTTTACTAAAAATAGATAAAATTAATGTTTTTGCAAAATTAGGTCAAAAACCCTAATTTAACTACTAGTCTATCTAATGCTAACTCTTGTTCACTCATTGAAATTTTTGATGACTACAGTGAACATTGAAGTATAGCTTTAACCAATCATCTTATAGATAATCAACTATTGGTAAAAAATAGGTAGGGTTTGTGACCCTTTTCTCCATGGTTGTATCCTCAAAACTGGAACAAACCTCTCCCAATGGTGTTTTCCAACAAATTTCAACTTTATATTTCATCCTTGAGGTAGTTGTACTCACCAAAATTGGTTCTGTGTGCCAAAACATCTTTTTGCACCCTTTTCTGCTTTCAGTGGTTAAGGAGGCAGAATCCTGGGTCTGTTACCTACCGAAAGCTCTGCTTTCGGTGGCTAATGAACAGCTGTTGCATTCACCTAAGCCACTGAAAGCTCTGTTTTCTGCAAAATTTTATTTAGTCTTTAAATCAAACTTTTACACTTTAATCATGTCCTTCTAGTACTTTTTCAACCTACATAATATTTGGAATATCAACAATATCATGGGCTACCTCCGGATTCTGAAGGCTAATAGCTACCTCTGCTAGGGTTTCCAGTGCAAGGTGTGTTCTAGGGTTTGAATCTTTCTTCTATAGCCTTGACCTTCTTATCATCCTATAGAGCCTAGACTTATCATCAATCTCTGATTTCTTCAACGTGTATAACAGCAGCATCATGGGATGCCTTCGAATCCTGCAAGCTTGCTGCTGCCTATGCTAGGGTTTCTAGTGTTAGATGTGTTTTAGGGTTAGGGTTTGGATTTTCCTTCTAAGACCTCTAGTTCATGTATTTTACCTAATATTTGGTTGATTCTCTGGGACTTAGGTTTGGTATTTGAACTCTTCAACATCTGCAGCAAATCTTCATGGACTGATAGATGAGGTCAAAAATGCCACCTGGAGGACTAGTAGGTCATCTTTTGCCCTAAAAATTTGGCCAAATTGCTGAAAACTAGGGCTCAGAGATGGATTTGGTCCTTCAAATATATGACACCTATGTATAAACCAAAAGAGGTTTTGTAGATTGGCTTGTTGTGAGAAAAAACCTCTCTCAGTTTTTTTGGAATTCATTTTAATTTTCTCAGGATCTGTATTTGAAAAACATGTGTCAAACAAGAAATTCTAAGATCCAAAAATTAGGTCTCAGAGATGGATTCGATTCTACAAATAGGAAACACCTGTAGGAAAACTGAGAGAGGTTATTGTTCTATGACCTATTAGGAACAAATACCTTTGAGCGTTTTGCAAAATGACTCCAGTCGCTCAGAATCACCATTTTTAAAAAATTCCTTTTCATAGTAAAAAGCCACTTTTGGTGGCTTGGAGCGCCCTGAAATTTTGGTCTTAGCTACCGAAACCAGGGTTTTTGGTGGCTAATGAGCCATTGGTATATTCTCCTAAGCCATCGAAATTCCCTTTTCAAAAAACGTGATCAACAGGATTTCGATGGTTTACGTGGTCCTGAGCTGAAGCTGTTAGCTGTCGAAAGTTGGCTTTTTGATGGCTAATGAACTGTTGAAAAGTATTCCTAAGCCACCAAAAGCTAAATTTTCAAATTTTCTTGAAAAACAAAGAACCAACTATTCAAACTTTGTTAATCACATATAAAATGTCATAATGCATCTTGAAATCCTCATCATTGTGCAAAAATAAATTTTATGAGTTTGACTGAGTGAAAACTAATTTATTTAGGAGATAACACATCATCATCATCATCATATTCATCATGATCCAATTTTTCCATCTACACCAACAAATATCAAACCTGCCATATCGAACTTTGCAGCGAAACCTAATGAAGTTGTTAATTTCCATGTCTTTGCCTTTTACTTGTGGCATTATTTGAGACGAATAAATCATGATTCTATTAAGTCAATACATCCCCAAATAATTTTATAGGTTCCAACATTGAATTTTTTTAATGTTTAATGGATTAGGGATTATATTGGGTTATGTAATGTCCCCATCCCAATGAGACTACTAGTTAACAATGTTTCACCCACCTACTAGTTCCCTAGGTTGGGGAGGAGGAATTAAATATTGCAATAAGGGAGCTATGAGACCCAAGAGAACCTTAGTTTACCATTTACACATTAAATTGGGTCCTACAAATAATAAATATTGAGAAAATAAATTGTCATTACTTCATGAAGACACTTGGAGGCTCATATAGACCTTGGGTGGCTAGATTCTTCCTTACACTTGTCATGACTTAACTCCAAATTCAAAATTATGAGTAATGGAACATTCTTGGAAGGTGGATAGGTTTCAAGTAACATGTCATGATTCCAAATATTTGAATAGGTGAAGAGGAACAACTCCCCATTGAAGGGGAAGAGACTAGGAAGAATCTATGTGCCACTTAGAGAGAGATTCTCTGTGTTTTATGACAACAATGATGGAAGATTCTATGAAAAAATCAGACCAGATTGCAGACCTATGACAATATGACATGTCAGGGATAAAAATATCCACCAAGAGGGTGCACTTGGGGGTTGGTAGCAGCAGTTCAAATTTGGATTAATATTGAGGGATGAGGAGAATTACAAGTGTCATAGGGGCTACTAAACATCAAGGATGTGTTGGAGGAATTCAGCCTTGGAGGACCTTAGGAGAGTTATAAAATATGTCATGAGGAAATATAATGGACTTTTATCATTTGATAATTTTCCTTTGGAATTTTGGAAAGCACTAGCTTATCCATTGCACAGTGAGTGCTCACTCTCCCTGCTAGTGAGCCAATTTAGAGGAAGTTTGATTCTTATCCAAATTGGTAGTTGGAGAGACCACCTGGAAATATCATTTGTATATTAATGGACTATTTTTGTTGCAAATAGGAGGCTGCTATAGTTCATGATTCATCTCTCCTCCCATTCTCTCATTCCTATGCTTCCATATGATGACGCGCTAGTGTGAATGATGCTTGCGCCTTGTTGAGTAAAATTTGAGATAATTTGCTTCTCAATCAGATCTAAGAGCTAGAATAATATTCACACTCAATTTATTTGGAATAATGTGCAAGATAACAACAAAGAGACACAAAATAACTGGAATAGCACATGTGAATGGTGCTAATTACTGATCATGCTATTATAATACCTCTTGTAGATGTTATAGTATACATTTATAATACATTGGAAAACAATCATGAGGATCTGGAAGGAAATTGGAGTTGTACATGTGTCATGGTGAGATTTGACCTCAATCCCCCCTAGGTGGACCAATGGAGCTCCAAATCAGCCCAAACAGTCACGAACCAAGGTATGAATATTGGTGAGGTGTGTTGAGGCATTAAAGACTAAAATGTGCGCATGGGTGAGAATATAGAGGTGAATGGGAGGCTCAAGGTGGCAATAAATGCTCCTAGGATAGACAAAATAGAAAAAATACACCACTACCGCTCTTAGTCAAACCTGAATCCCCAAAATCAAGGAGGTAGACCCCAAGTGTTGATGTATTTGTAAATTTGGAATTTATTCACTTGTATATCTTATGTATTGTACCCCAATGTTCCTATAGAGAAGTATCAGTAATGTAATTGAATCATGTCATACTTCAATGTTCCTATCGAGAGAATTAGTAATGTAAAGTCATAGAGGGTGACCCTCCTTATTGATTAAGGGTTAAAGTCCCTGTAGTTGTGGGGAACTAGGGTTGTTAGAATCTCCTAGAGAAGTCAGCCCTGGTGAGTTAATGTCAAGTCAGAAATTAGTATAAAGAGAGTGAGTCTCTATATTTATCACACAGTCACTCACGCTCAGTTGTAGTGCATGAGTGAGAGAAAAGGAGCTGGGATACAAGGAAGAACAGTTGTCGAAGATCATCTTACTTTCTTTAGGTTTTACTACTGCCATTGGTGTTTATTCTATCTCTAAGGAAGTTGTGGTGTTTTCTCCTTTGTGGTTTCCCCGAGGAAAATATTTGTGTCTATTGTCTCTTGTGTTTGATTGTTGTGCATGTTATTCTCTCAGATAAGATCCTAAGATAATACTGTCTAAATTGATAAAAATCTAACATGGTATTAGATCTAACCTTAGAAGAAGACACTATCTAGCGACGGAAGCTAGGGATTCTTACTTTTTGGGTCTCTCTCCACAATCCATCAGCAAAAGGAGCCTAGGCTGAACCTCCATTGAAGGACGCATCTTTTTGTCGAAGCAGAATCTGATTCTAAGCACTTTCAATTTTTGACCTACCATTGCATTAAGAAACTAGGGATTTTCACTGAAGAGGAATTTTTGAGTGATCCTAGGATAGGATTAACTCCTCCTCAAAATCAAAGTTTAGAGACAAAAATCGAGGTTTTTGGTTGGGTAGAACTCTAGGAAATTCAAAACCTAGTCTGCCCTGGAACCAAAAAACCAGCACTACAGAAGATCAACTCCAGATCCAATTTTTAGCTTCTCAAATTGGTGAGATCTAAATATTTTGTATTTCCATTTGAGGTTCTCTGTTAAGATGACTCATCACACCAAGCTTGATGAAAATCTTGAGGGAGCTGACAACTTTCGAGCCTGGAAGTATAGGATCTCCCTGGTCCTGGAAGAAAATGAGTTAGAATCTTACATCAATGAAGAGGTTCCAGTTCCAGATGTTATATTTTTATCATTCTAAGATAGCATTATCTTAGGATCTTTAACTGAGAGAATCACATGCACAGCAATAAAAACAAGAGACAAGAGACACAAAGAATTTTCCTCAGGGAAACCATAAAGGAGAAAACCCCACAACTTCCTCAGAGATAGAATGAGCACCAATGGCAGAAATAAAACCCAAAAACAGAAAAGATGATCTCCACAGCTTGCTCTCTCTCTCTCACTTGAGAGAGATTCTTTCTCACTCATGCGCCCCAGTGAGTGAGTGTGTGTGTAATAAATAGAGAGGCTCACTCTCTATTTATATTCTTTCGTTTAATTAATGTCCACTTTAACATGTCATCCCAACTTAACAATTACTTACTAGAGCCGAAATCTCTAGGAGAGTCTAATAACCCTAGTGCCCCACAACTGTGGTGATTTTTCCCTCCGATCAACAAGGAGGGTTAACCTTGACACAAATGTGGGGACTATGTCTCCGACTTACAATGGAGGGTTAATCTCAATGACTTTACATGACTTTTTTACATTATCGAATCTCTTGATCGGAACATCGGGGCATGACATGAATCAATTACATTATAGATACTTCCTGGAATAAACATCGGGGTACAATACATAAGATATACAAGTGAATACATTCCAAAGTTACAAATACATCAACACTCCCTTTTAACTAGGAAGGTATTCTCTCGACACAATTTATTAGCACAAGTCTTCTTCTCTGTATCATCTGGATCATCATCAAGTCATCTTCGTCTTCAAGTCATCTTCATCTTCAAATCATCTTCATTGTCAAGTCATCTTCAACGTCAAGTCATCTTCATCAATTCTGGATCATCACTTGATCATCATTAATTCTAGATCATCACTTGATCTAGATCGTCACTGGATCATCGAGTCTGGACCATCACTTGATCTAGATCGTCACTGCTAGATCATCATCAATTCTAAATCATCACTTGATCTGGATCATCATTGCTGGATCATCACTTGAACTAGATCGTCTACTGGATCATCATCAAGTCTAGATCATCACTTGATCTGGATCGTCACTGCTAGAACATCATCAAGTCTGGATCATCACTTGATCTAGATCATCATCAAAGCTGGATCATCACTAAATCATCATCATCATTACTGCTTCTACTATCTCAATCAAATGGTGCTATCTCTTCATTCTTCTCATCACAAGCATTTCTACAGAGCCAGCCCTTTTTCATGCCAGTTGTAGGCCTAGCCTTCATGTAGGTCTTCATCGTCTTCAGCACTTATATCTGACCATGGAGTGAACCATGTCAGAAAGGCCTACCCAACACTTACTTCTGACCATGGGAGGAACACATCCAAGAACCATGTCAGAAAGGCACACCCATCACTCACATTTGACCATGGGAGGAACACATCCAAAACCCATGTCAGAAAGGCCCAGCACTCACATCTGACCTCATCTTCTTAGAAAGGATCTGCACTTACATCGGACCTTATCTTGTCAAAAAGGCTCTTCACTTACATCTGACCTCATCTTGTCAAAAAGGCTCTACACTTACATCCGACCTCATCTTGTCAGAAAGGCTCTGCACTTACATTCGACCTCATCTTGTCAAAAAGGTGCTACACTTACATCTGATCATGTGGGAACCAATCCCTCAGTCACATCAGAATGTCTCTCAGTCCCAGACTGAGTATTCTTGGTAACTGACCAAGTGCCTCCATTCCAAGAATGGAATTCAGCACTTATATCTAATCATGTAGGAACCAATCCTATAGTCACATCAGAATGGCTCAACACTCACATTTGACATGGAAAGAACCAATCCTCTCACCATGTCAGAATGGCTTCAAGTCTCATCATTTTTTCTTGGAGGGAACATCGATCTGGAGAACACCAAGCTTCTCCCTGAAGTACTCAAACTTCACTTTGGCCATTTCCATCATAGAATCACATCAGGGCTGATTACGTCCAAGGATAACCTGCAAGCTTTGCTAGGACCAATTACATCCAAGGACAACCTACAAGACCGTTTACGTCTGAGCAACCTACGAGCTTCATCAAGATTTATGCTTAGACAACTTGTCTCATCAACTATGCTAGAAATCCCTCTTTTGAGAGATCTCGATCTGGATCACTGCTCCTTTTTGCATCATACAAAACTGCAAGTCAGTTCAACCAAATCAAATAGTAGTTTTCAAATGAAACATACTACCTCCCAAATAGAAAGTGGCAACATCTTTTGCCTCAGTTGTACTCAACGCCATGCAGGACTCCATCCTGCCATACCAAGAGATCACACTTGATCCCATATTGAAGTAGCACCTTGAAGTGCTCTTCTTATCAATGGAACTTCCTACCCAATATGAATCCTCATAACCCTCTAGGTTAATCTTCTGATTCGCCTCATACTTGAGCCCATAATCAACTGTACCCTTCAGGTACCTCATTGCATTCTTTGCAACCATCAAGTGAGCATGTTTCAATGTATTCACAGCAAAACAAATATCTGGTCTCGTATTTGTTAGGTAAATCATCTGACAATACATTGTGGCATCAACTGACTCTAATGAAGCAACACTCAATAGCTTTAGATTCAATGCCATAGGTGAGGTCATGGCCTTGTAGTCCATCATCCTGAACCTCTTCAGGATCTCTATTGCATACTTCCCTTGTCCACACCTCCATGCCTAGAACGTAATTTATCATCCCCAAGTCCTTTATCTCAAACTCGACAGCAAGTCTTCTTATTGCAAATTTAATGAGTTCCTCTTTTCTGTCAGGAACAAGTCATCAACATATAACAGGAGCATCACTGGTCTTCTGCCTTCAACCTTGAAGCAAAGGTTAGAATCCTCTTTAATCTCAGTAAAGCCTAGACTCATTAGTAATTTTTCCATCCTGTCATACCATGTCGAACCTTAGGATATTTTGCAATCACTCCCTCTTAATTGAAGCATCATTCTCCCTCTGTCTTTCGTACTCTATGCAATGAAACATTCTATACCGAAGTGACAAGTAGCTTCCTCTACTACTAACATTCTATGTATCCATCTAGGATCACTGGTTTACCAAGATCCTCTATCTTGAACTTTTTCAAAATTTCTTCTCTCACCCATCTGTGAGCTTGTCATCCTCTATAGACTTTCATCTTCAAACTTGTAGCAAAGGTTCATATCTTCATCAAGATCTTCATGTATGCGTTATCCCATGGGTGTATTTTGAGCTCGTACAAGGCCTTATTTCATTTGCACACATGATTCTTTCTGTCATGTGTATTTCTAGTGGCTGCAAATGTCTCTTCATAGTCTATGCGTCATGCTACGAATATTGCCTTGTATCCCATGATGTTTTCATCTACTACATGATGGAACTATGAACTTCCATTCACGTATCGATACTGCATCCTAGACATCATTCTTCTTGAATTGGTCTTCCCTTTCTTCTTGGTTACTTCTTCATGGCTAGAAGGTTCTGCATTAATGATGTCGCTGCATTCGTCATATTTTTCTTCATCTTGAACTGTCGTCCCTTGTTCTTCGGAACAAGTCTCATCCTTCTTTGCTTGTAGGTGATTGTATGCAATCTTTCCTACAAGTCAAATGCATTTGTATGGTTACAAACATTTCATAAGGCATATTCATAATGACACATTTTTATGCATAAATATATGATCATGCAACTATTTTAGTCAATACAACATTCATCCATATCTAACGGAAACTTTCTAGATGCCTTCCATCTCTACTAGGACAACATTGAGATTGTGCACTAATCCAATATGTCAGCAAAGAGGTTTCATTCTAGATAAGTAGAAATGGAGAGTTGTATAGCACCATGAGCTACTTACCCATCACATGCATATTAGTAGTAAACTGTCATTAATGCAAACATTCTATCATGCATAATAGATCAACTGAATATAAAAAAATGCATAACAAAACAATATCATGAAATGACAATTGAATACTTATCTTTATTTGTTTCATGGGTAGACTCCTTCTTGATCCTTCTACTTCATCATCCTCTTCATTCATGACTTCATCATTTCTTATCCAAATTCTCAATATGGATAAGAGGTTCTTCAATAATTGAGTCCTTCATATTCCTCATCGCTTGAGGGATCTTCTTTGGATGGTGAGAGCTTGATCTTCAGTTTCTCCCATCTTCTCTTCTCTTCTTATGAGTCAAGCTTCTTCTTCTTCCCAGAGTCTGTTGAAAGTAATCATTTCCTTCTGGCACACATTCCTCAAATGAATGAATGCCATGGTCCCGAGAGGCCATTCAAGGTGGTTATCACAACTTCTGCATTCTCCACTTCTTCTTTTACCACTTCAAGTTGTTCTTTGATTTGAGAGACCCTTGTAAAGTATGATTGTATGGTCTCTGCATTCTGGATCTTCACATTCTTCAACTGGTTTCTTAAGTCATATTTCAATTTATGTTCTTTTCTTCAAATAGCTTGGTCAAGGAATCAAACATCTTCAGTGTCTTTAGGGAAGACACTTGTGGTACAAATTGATCCGTGATTGAATCAGCAATGATCTTCTTGGCCTTGACCAAGTTCTTCTTGTGTAAGGTTTTTAGCCTCATCTCCCTCTGGAACTGGAACCTCTCTACTTATGTAGGTATCCAATTCATTTTCTTCAGAGAGATCATATACTTCCATGCTAGGAATTTTTCAACTTCACCAAGCTTATCATCAAGCTGATGTGATAGATCATTTTGAAATGAGAACCTCAAATGAAAATAGTAAAAGATTAGATCTTACCGATTTGAGGTGTCCGTCCTGGTTCTAGAGTTGGCTGGTCTAGGGTTTGTTAGAGAAACCCTAATTTTCAAAACTTGGAATATTTTAGATTTGATTGGATAGAAAGATAGATCTCTTGAAGGTTAGCTGTCTAATGTACTCCTTTTCTGAAAATAGTGGAGGGAAACTCCCGGAATAGGAAGCCCTAGTTTTCCAATTTCTTCTACATAAATGTCTGATATTGTTTCTGTGATATCTTTGAAATTATTGCTCCTCTATGTCTGAAACTTCATGTTGAGGTATCTGTGCCTATCCCTGTTCCAACACCATATTTTTCATCAGAATTTGTTTCACCAATTGGGACTTATGATCGTTTTCCCAAGGTGACCTGTTTTAGGACTATTCAGCATAGAGAAGTTGTATGGACTTCCACGTGTCACTGTTTCATCTTCTAGGTCTGAAACTTGGATCACCAAAATTAAAGTCTGTGCCCTTTCTATTACATCTTTCAAATTTTCATTTGGACCTTTCTAGCCCAATATATAGCAATTCTCCCCAGGTGTCTTGTTTGGGGATGAATCCTGGGAGAGGCTAGAACCCTAACTTGGAGGAATCATATCTCCTAGAATATAGTGAATACGAGGCAGAATTTTGGATACAATGTAAATCAGGATATTATATTAGGCCTGTGAAATTTTTATCTCTTGAACCTTCTCCAATCCCGAGATATAGCGAATGTACCAAAACTTATCAGTTTTAGTATTTTATGGTTATTCTAGCCCGGGGTCTAACTAGGGTTTGACTTTCCCGGATTTATACCCAACCAAAAATCTTGACCCAAGTCTCTAAACTTTGATTTTGATGAGGAGATAAATCCTATGCTGGGCTCACTAAAAAATTCTTCTTCTGTAAGAATCCCTAATTTCCCACACCAGAAATTGAAAATGCTCGGAATTGAATTCTTCTTCAACAGAAAGATGCACCCTTCAATAGAGAGTCAGCCTAGCATACTTTTACTAATGGATTATGGAGAGAGACCCAAAAATTAAGAATCCCTAGCTTCTGCAGCTGCACAATGTCTTCTTCTCAGGTTAGCTATGATACCATGTTAGATTTTTATCATTCTAAGCTAGCATTATCTTAGGATCTTTAACTGAGAGAATAACATGCACAACAATAAACACAAGAGAGAAGAGACACAAAGAATTTTCCTCGAGGAATCCATAAAGGAGAAAACCCCACAACTTTCTCAGAGATAGAATGAGCACCAATGGCAATATTAAAACCCAAAAATAGAAAATATGATCTCCATAGCTTATTCTCTCTCTCACACTTGAGAGATCTTCTCTCTTACTCATGCGCCCCAGTGAATGAGTGTGTGTGTAATAAATAGAGAGGCTCACTCTCTATTTATATTCTTTCATTCACTTAATGTCCACTTTAACATGTCAGCCCCACTTAACAATTACTTACTAGAGCCAACATCTCTAGGAGAGTCTAATAACCCTAGTTCCCCACAACTGTGGGGACTTTGTCCTCCAATCAACAAGGAGGGTTAACCTTGACACAAATGTGGGGACTATTGCCCCGACTTACAATGGAGGGTTAACCTCGATGACTTTACATGACTTGTTTACATTATTGAATTTCCCGATCAGAACATCGGGGCATGACATGACTCAATTACATTATAGATACTTCCCGGAATAAACATCGGGGTACAATACATAAGATATACAAGTGAATACATTCCAAAGTTACAAATACATCAACACCAGAGGGAAATGAGGCTAAGGCCTTACACAAAAATAAATTGGTCATGACTAAGAGGATTATTGTTGATTCAATCAAGGATCACCTCATACCATAGGTGTCCTCCCTAAAGTCACCTAAAGCAATGTCTGATGCCCTGACCAAGCTGTTTGAAGGAAAGAACATAAATCAGAAGATGACTTTGTTGAACCAGTTGAAGAATGTAAAGATTCAGAATGCAGAGACCATACAGTCATACTTTACAAGGGTCTCCCAGATCAAAGAACAGCTTGAAGCAGTAGATGAAGAAGTAGAGAATGTAGAAATTGTAATGACCACCTTGAATGGTCTCCATAGGGCATGGGACTCTTTCATTCAAGGGATCTGTGCAAGAAAGAAGCTATTCAAGTTTAGTAGGATGTGGGAAGAATGCTCATAAGAAGAAGCTCGAATAATAGCCTGAGAAGAAAAGATGGGAAGTGAAGATCAAGCTCTCACAGTACAATTCAATAAAAGCAGAACATACTATCACAAAGGTAAGCACTCCCACCAAAAGATAACCCTAGAAGATCTAACAGAAATCTACCTAAATTTAGATGCTATACATCTGATGAAAGAGGAAACTTTGCCAAAAATTGTCCTAGAAACAAAAATGGCTCTCACAAGAAGAAGGGAAACAAGAAAATACATCATTCATACTGCAAAGGATGATGAGCCTCCTAAAAGAGAATCAAACAAGAAAGTGATGATTCTTCAAGTGATGTAAAATATGTTTTAATCTCTGCTCTCGCAGGAACTATCTGACATGGAAGCAATGATTGGCTTATAGACAATGGGGCTTCCAAACACATGACGGGATTCAAGGAATCCTTTTTGAAACTATCCGAGCATGAATCACGCCACAAGGTGAAACTAGGGGATGACTACCAATATCCTATAAAAGGTAGCGGTGAATCCTCCTACAAGCTAAACTCTGGGAAGTCTATGAAGATGAAGGATATCTTGTTTGTACCGAGACTAAAGAAGAATATTTTCTCTATCTCTGCATTAGATGCAAAAGGCATGATGGTTGCATTCATAGATGGCCAAGTCCTTATGTGGCCAAAAGGAAAGAATATAGATGATGTAGTAGTGATTGGAGAGCAAGAGGGAGGACTATACAAATTGAAGGGACAACCAAAACAAGCTTTGGTCCATGACTCAGTAGAGCCAAATGAAATTTGGCACAGAAGGCTTGCACATGTGCACTATAGGGCACTACCACTTGCAAGAAAAGTTGTTGAAGGTCTTCCAGAAATAGAGGAAAAACATAAATGCGTATGCAAAGGATGTGCGAAAGGAAAGAACACAAATAAGACATTTGCAAGTAGCGAGAGCAAGGCAAAAGGAATCTTAGAAATTATCCACTCCGATGTATGCAGTCCAATGTCATCCAGTTCTCTAAGAGGGTATGTATACTATGTTTCTTTCATTGATGATTTTTCTAGGAAGACATGGATATACTTTATGGAAAACAAAGATGAAGTATTCAGTAAGTTCAAGGAATTCAAAGTCTTGATCGAGAACCACACAAAAAAGAGAATCAAGACCTTTCGAGCAAATACATTAGAGGAAATTTCAACTCAAAATGGGCCTTTTAAATTTAACTCAAATTCCATGTCATCATGTGTTAGCTAATGAAATTTCTTTAAATTTGAAATACCGTATAGGTCTTAAACACTTTTTTAATAAAAATTTAGGGATAAGTATCATTAAAAAAACTACTTTTTTTGTTTGTATTTTTGACATATCTCCCTATGTTTTAACTCAAATTTCGATCAGGAGAGCTTGTTGGATGCGAAATTTAATTCCGCATCCAACGATCTCTCCCGATCGAAATTTGAGTAAAAACACGAGGAGATATTTCGAAAATACAAACAAAAAAGTAGTTTTTTTCTTTTCTTCCTCCAAAATTAATAAATATTATTTTATTATTTTAACTATTATTTTATTAATTTTTTTTAGGAGGCCCATTTTGAGTTGAAATTTTCTCTAACGATGGTAGAGAATTCACATCAAATGAATTCAAGGAATTATGCAGAGATTCGGGGATTAAGAGGGAGTTGACCACTCCATATAATCCACAACAGAATGGAGTTGTAGAAAGGAAGAATAGAATGATCATGGAAGCATAAAAGGCAATGCTTCATGATCAAGATATTCCTATGCATCTATGGGAAGAATCTTCTACGATAGCTATGTATGTATAGAACCGTACTCCTCATAGAGTACTCGAGAACAAGACACCTGAAGAAGTCTTTTTCGACAAGAAACTAGAAGTCAATCGTCTCAGAATATTCAGTTGTCCAGTGTACATACACATTCCAAAAGAAAAGAGGACAAAGTTAGATCTTTCAGGAAACAAGGGTATATTCATGGGATATAGTGAAAGCTAGAAGGCTTACAGAATATACTTCCCAAGATTCAAGAAGAATGACATTAGCAGAGACGTAACATTTGATGAAGACTCAGCTTACAACAAATCCAGAAAGAGACCAGCTGAAGACCTTGAAGAAACAGAAGTACCCAGGATTCGAGATACAACTATGAACGGTGCAACTCAAGAAGAAGATCGAGAAATAGAAGAACCCTAGGAACCTATAGATCCACCCCAAGGGAAGAATCCTCATAAGAGGAAACCTGCATGGCTACAAGAGGCTATCCAAGGTGCAAAAAGATATGGGGCTTCAGAAGAAATACACAGAGAGAGGAAAAGAACCAGGTCCTGCTTCGGTTATGTAGCCTTATTATGTGACATCATTAATAAAGAACCTTCCAATTATGAACAAGCGGTAGAAAAGAAAGAGTGGAAGGATGCTATGATCGAAGAGTACCAGTCAATCATGAAGAATGATGTATGGGATGTTGTTCCAAGACCAAAAGGGAAGTCTGATGAATTCATGTTTTTAACTTAATCCCTACTATAACACAAATATTGAGACAAGTCTAATATAAAAATAATCAATCAAACCTTATGTGCAATTATTTAAATACCTCTTTATAAAAATATCTCGATTAAATTCTTTTTAAACATAGATCTCTTAAAAGAAATCTCAATAGATAATATAAGTTCTATTCTATAGCACTATTATCATTCTCAGTACATGTTATTATTGATAGGCTCATTCAATATTATCCATGGAATGTTTTTCATGGTTATATGACTCAGTATAATAAAGATGCCTTCAACTAGCTAAAATTTGTATTTTTTAAAAAACACTAAGAAAATGCCAAATTGTGTAATGCTGATAAAATCTTGAACATTGTAATGTGATGTAAAATTGTGCTCAGTAGTTTAATCTAGACTTGACACGCAGATTTAATCCATGCTCAGTCATATGGAGTTTCAAATTCGAAGAAACATAAAAGCAGAGCAACAACAATCTTCATTTGTAGATATGCAAAATCCTTGCCCAAACAAATGTGAGGTCTAGCCTGCAAACCAAATATACGACTTAGTGACTTCACGCCATTGTCATAGGTGCATTTTCCAAACATAAAATCTCATGGTAAATCCACTTACCTTAAATGTAGTAAATTTGAATGGTGGTTAGGGCTATAAAATTCCATTCCAAATCCATCTCTCATGCTTAAACTCCTCTTAATCATGCAAGCCAAATATACGAGTTAGCGACTTTATGACATTGTCATTGGTGCATTTTCGAAAGATAAAATATCATGGTAAGTCCACTTACCTGAAATGCAGTAAATTTGAATGGTGGTTGGAAATGTAAAATTCCATTCTAAAGCCATCTCTCAGGCTTAAACTCCTCTGAATAATTTCCCTAGAGGTACGCCATTCTTCCCATGGAGTAAGGTATCCTTCTGGAAGGATATCTTCAGAACTGTATTCTTTCCATCCTACATTTAATTGTATTTTTGGGTCTATTTATGATGATTTTGTAACCAACAAAGGGTAACTGCAGTTGTGTCACGACCACCTATCATGAATTTTAGAATAACATCTCATAGAAACTTGTCAGAGTAATTCTCTTGTTTCTCAGTGAATTTTTATAGACAAAATAATCCATTGTTTTGATGTTATCCTTCATGGACGCCTCTGAGAGAATATTGAAATACCTTTTTAATTTCCAAGCAACGTCAAAATAACACCACATAAGTAAAGCATTTGCAGCATCAAAAGCCATAGCAAAAGTTTCCTCCGCTCCAAAGTTGGTATTTGATAAATGTCCACCACGAAGCCCAGTTTGAAGATTCAATCCATTATTGATCTTGGTAATAAACCCTATTGGAATTTAATTAGAAATGCATTTATCCACAAGAAAGTATGCTTCCTCCCAATTGGGAGATCAAGAAATGCAATTCTAATTACAAATTTTTTACATCCTATGAGCCAATGAATGATTTAACATGCTTGTATCTCTACCGTCTACTTTGTTCGATAAGATTCAAATAGAATTTTGGAAAGTTTCACTACATTCTCTTGAAAAACAACACTGCTGAAGTCCTTCACCACTTTGGTGGAGAATTCAAAACTAGCTTTTCAGTTGTTGTATCCATAGCTCTCCATCAACGCTGAAAATACCATCCCCAAGAATATCTTCCATAACGTCATGATGGGGTTTTCCCTATGAAACATTCAAAAAGAAGAAATCACAAGGATATCACATCAACAAAGATAAATATATGAGATTCAAAATGCCTAAAGCAATCAGTACAATAACAGTTGACCTTCACATAGTTTGCAAAATTAGAGCTGAGGATGTGCTCCACATTTCCATGATCAGTGGTAAGAACATAGATTTTTTCATTATTTGATTTTTTTTAAGTAAAGGAATGGATTGTTCTTTGAATTTTATTATTATTAATAATAAATATTCATTATCTATTTTGTTTACATGTCTATCCATTCTATCGTAGTATGGCGCATTAGGGGAATATCCTCTCTTGGGTTTGGTGTCGGGTATGTTTGACAATAACCCAATTTCCCTTGCCCTTTCTGGCCACATTTCCCACATAGGGCCTGCAAATTAATACACTGCGACAAGTATCATTGAACCAAATATCAATTTTTGTGCAGGGTGCAGGGCAATGCGTCGTGATAGCAAAAAATTCCCTACAAACAAGACAATGAACAAACTTCTAGGCTATGAGCGCATGCATCCTGTTGACCATGCTTGAAAAATGCAATAGGAACTACCATATCCACGTTTAAGCCATGCAAGTTGAGCTAGAACCATCTTCAAGGAGTGTAGAACAAAAATAAAAATTTGCAAACAAGACAACAACCATTTGAACACCGAGATGATATGAATATGGAAACGAAACAATTGTAACAAGGTTGATCAAGAACTCAATTTCCTGTGTTGTAGGTTTTTTGTGTGTCAATTTGGAGGTTGTGTTGTAAGTTTTTTTACGTGTCCATTTGGAGGAGCTTCAGCAAGACCCTAACAGAAATTGTGAAGAGCGATCATTATTGAAACACATTGTCTTCTGGGTATGAGAGAGACACTCGCCAAGAAAGGGTATGAGAATAATGCAAAAGAACATACCCTAGAGGAATGATGATCAAAAAACACCATTGCAATACAGAAGAATTGGAGTGCTAGGATGTGTGTTAAATGACAACTAAACTAATGTGTTTATGGGAGGTTCCTCATTACGGGTGTTTATGAGAAGTTCCTCATAACGTGAATAATGACAACAGCTTACTCATGTAACTAATCTCATGTAGTATATAGTGCGTGGTTGGGATACGCAATGTAGAGAGTTGTCTATTTGGTTGAGATGGTCTTGTAATCTCTTCTTCTTCATTAATGAGATTCAATACTTTGCTTGTGTGGATGTTTCCCCTTTGGGGTTTTACCACATGAAATCATGGTGTTTTGTATGGTGTTGTTCATTTCTAATTTCCTAATGTGTCTTTTATTAATAACAAGTAGTATCAGATACAGTGTGTAGAGACATTGGATTTGAGAAGAAGATCTGGTTGTTTACATGAGGAGACCACCTGCTAGAGGACCATGTGGAGAGCTATTGGAAAATTGTTGGAAGTGTGACACTTGAGGAATTTGTTAATGCATCTAGCATGAGGAGATAATAGTTGAATAGTGTGTTGTAAGAAGTATCTGCAGAGGAAACGAAACCAGCGTGGAGCCTCGTGGGCATGGAGAAGGAATTAGTGCGATGTTTGGATGGCTGGAGGAGATCCGTGTGTGGAGAGATTCATGGAAAATCATGTGGAAGGTATGATCAGGCATCCTGAAGAGACCAACGAATCATGTGGAAGGTGATCGGGCAGTCTGATGAAACCAGTGGGACAGTCACTACTTGTAGAGGCTGTGTGAGGATCTGGCTGCTGCCTATTGGTTTTGTTGTCTGTTGGCACCACCTGAACATAAGAAAAAATGTGCATGCAGAAAATATGAAGGAAGAACCTAGACTACTCATTGTTGCTGCTGAAGGGTGCAACCTAGCCGTGGAAAAAAGTTGTGAAGAAAGAGGGTGGTAAATAAATAAATAAATAAGACTTGTTCTATTTTTTATAAAAAAGTTTTTATATATATATATATATTCACACACACACACACATATATATATTATTAAAAAAAAAAAGTCAATCCAAGCTTGCATATATTGCGGAGTTTTTTGTTCAGAATTAAAAAAAAAATTAACAATGTCTAGCACGAAGTTTGAGATTGAAAAATTTAATGGTAAAAACAATTTAGAAATTTAGAAATTAAAGATGCGGGATTTATTAGTTTAATAGGGGTTACAGAGAGATTTAAACGGAAAAAGAAAAAGACTTCTCACCATGACAGATGATGAATGGGAGGATCTAGATGCCAAAGCACTAAGCACAATTCGATTATGTTTTGCAGATGGTGTGTTGTTCAACATTATTGGAGAAACATTAGCAACAAGCCTATGGAACAAATTAGAAAGTCTGTATATGACCAAATCAGTGACAAACAAAATTTACTTGAAGTGACCGCTGTACTATATGAGAATGAAAGAAGGTACGAAGATAGCCAATCATTTGAATGTTTTTAATACTCTTATTTACCAGTTGAGTAGTATGGATGTTAAAATTGATGATGAAGATAAAGCAGTGAATATCTTATGTACTTTACCTGAGTCTTGGGGTCAAGTAGTTTCTTCCATCAGCCTTAGTACAACTGATACTTTAGAATTTGACAACGTGGTTGGTGCATTATTGTCTGAGGAATTAAGGAAGAAATATAGTCTTCAAACCTTTTCACCTGAAGCTTTGGTTGTTAGAGGTTGATCCAAAGAGAAAATAGAAAAGTCAAGAGGTACTTACAAGTCTAAATTGAAGGGAAGAACGAGCAAATTAAAATGTTTGTGCTGTAACAAAATTGGTCCTCTCAAGAAGGACTATTGGAAGAGACAAGAATCCAACAAGGATGACTCCAAGTCGGAGGAAAACTTAGTTAAGTCTTCTGATTTAGGTATGATCGATGAGGTCTTTTCTGGTTGTAATATTTCTGAATATAATGAGGAATGGCTATTAGATTCTGGTGCGTCGCACCATATCTGTCCTCATAAAGATTGGTTTTATTCATATCAAATAGTTAATGATGGAATAGTTCTTTTAGGAAGTGTTATAATTAAAATGTTTGATGGAGTAATAAGAACACTTACATATGTTAGACATGTACCTGAGTTAAATAAAAAAATAATTTATTTGGGAGTATTGGATTCTTGTGGTCATAATTTTACAGGATTTGATGGAAGTCTAAAAGTTTCCAAGGGTGCTTTAGTGGTCATGAAGGCACAGAGGACATGTAACCTTTACAGACTGGTTGGAAGAACTCAAGTTAATGGTACTGCATTAGTATTTGAAGAAGAGTCAAGATCCTCTCAGTTACGGCATCAACGTTTTGGACATATGACTGAAAAAGGACTTCAATTATTAATGAATCGTAAATTGCTTCCAAGTTTGAAAACTCCGAATTTGATGTTTTGTATACATTGTATATATAAAAAGCAATGTAGACAAAATTTAAAGTGGGTAGTCATGTTAATAAAGGTGCTCTTGACTACATTCATTCTGATTTGTGGGGTCCGTCTCCTACCATTTCTTATGGGGTAGAAAAATATTATGTATTATTTGTAGATCAGTTTTCTAGAAAGGTTTGGCTCTATGTCCTAAAAAGAAAAGTTGATGTGTTTAACACATTTAAACAATTTAGAGTTATGGTAAAAAAAAGAACTGGCAGGACAATCAAGTGTTTAAGGACGGATAATGGAGGTGAATTTACTTCTTTGGAGTTTGAAAAATATTGCAAATATGAAGGGATCATCGGACACAAAACAAATGTATACACTCCTTAGAAAATGGAATTGTAGAACGCATGAACATGAAGCTTCTAGAAAGAGCAAGGAGCATGCTCAGTAATGCTAATTTGGGGCAAGAGTTGTGGGAAGAAGCAGTTTCTTTTGCTTGTTATCTAATAAATCGATCACCTTCAATGGCAATATATTGTAAAATTCTGGAAGTGGTATGGATTGATCATTCATGTGATTATTTGAATTTGAAAATATTTTGTTGTGAAGCTTATGCACTTACTCCTGAAAATCAGTGTTCTAAGTTGGACCCTAGATCGAAGAAGTGCACTTTTGTTGGATATGATGATTTAATGAAATGATATAGATTGTGGGATCCTACTACCCACAAAATTGTCATTAGTAGAGATGTAATTCTTTATGAATCTTCTCCGATTAAATCTGAAAATGTAAGAGATGATGTGGAACAAGAACAAGTAATATCAAAAAAACTAATTCAGTTGGAGAACCAATCTTCTAATGAATCAAAGAAACAAGAAGAAGTTTATGGTGAGAGAGAAGTCATAGAAGATAAAGAAATTCAAGAAATTGTGGAAACCCCACAGCCAACACCAAGAATATCATTAAGGGAGAGAAATCCTCCTAAGAGGTATACTAATTTTGTTTTGTCTGTTTTATTTACTGATGATGGAGAACCTTCTTGTTTTCAGGAAGCCACTTATTGTGTTGACAATGCTAAATGGAAGATGGCAATGAAAGAAGAAATGGATTCTCTGGAGAAAAACAAGACATGGGAATTGGTTGAACTCCCCAAAGATAGAAAAATCATTGGATGTAAGTGGGTCTTCAAATTGAAGAAAGTAGTTGATGGTAAGGTTGAAAGATACAAAGCCAGATTGGTTGCAAAAGGGTATTCTTAGATGGTAGGTATAGACTATCATGAGATTTTTTCACCAGCTTTCAAGCTTGTATCTATTCGTATTGAGTTAGCATTAGTTGCATAGCTTGATTTGGAGTTTAGAGCAACTAGATGTTAAAACAACTTTCTTACATGGAGATTTAGATGAGGATATTTTTATGGAACAACCAGAAGGTTTTGTACAACATCATAGAGGTAGATTAGTTTCCAAGCTCAAGAAATCATTATATGGCCTGAAACAGTTTCCCAGGCAATGGTACAAGAAGTTTGATTCTTTCATGGTGAGACAAGGTTATACTAGAATTGAGTATGATCATTGCTTATACTTCAAAAGGTTGAATGATATATTCATTATCTTAGTATTGTGTGTTGATGATATGCTTATTGTGAGCAAAAGCATGAATGAGATTAACAGGTTGATGGCTCAGATGGCTAGGAATTTTGATATGAAGGATCTTGGAGTTGCAAAACAAATCTTGGGTATTGAGATACACAGAGATAGAAAAAATGGTAAGCTCAGTTTTTCACAGGAGAAGTATATTGAAAAAATACTTGAAAGATTCGAAATGAATAAGGCAAATCCTGTGAATGTTTCTTTGGCTTCCCATTTTAAACTTTCTTCAGGTTTATGTCCTAGTAGTGTTGAATAAAAGGATTATATGTCTTGTGTACCATATTATAATTTAGTAGGATGTTTAATGTATGCAATGGTGTGTATTAGACCTGATATTTCACATGCAGTAGGTGTTGTTAGTAAATACATGGAAAATCCAGGAAAAGAACATTGGAATGCAGTGAAATGGGTGCTTTGGTACTTAAGAGGCACAAGTGATTATTGTATCACATTTAATAATAACAGTCATTCTATATGTGGTTTTGTTGATTCAGATTTCGCAGGTGATTTGGACAAGAGGTCTACTTCAGGTTATGTCTTTACTCTTGTAGGGGGAGCTATAAGTTGGATGTCAAAGCTTCAGGAAACAATTGCTTTATCCACTATAGAGGCTGAATACATTGTTGCCTCACATGCTTGCAAAGAGGAAATTTGGTTGAGAGGTCTACTTAAAGAAATTGGAAGGTTGCAGAACAGTGTGCATGTCTTCTGTGACAATCAAAGTGTTATTCATTTGGGTAAAAATCATGTTTATCATAGTAAGACTAAACATATTGAAGTAAAATATCATTTTGTAAGACAAGCCATTGGTGAAGGTGGAGTAGATCTGAAAAAGGTCCATACTCAAGAAAATTGTGCAGATATGTTCAGAAAACTTATATTGTTAGAGAAGTTATGATGGCGTGTAGCTTCTCTTGGTTTGAAAAAAAGGTGCTAAATAGTCTTGGACAAAGTATTTGTAAATTTTGTTGTCAATGTGGAGATTGTTAAATGACAACTAAACTAATGTGTTTATGGGAGGTTTCTCATTATGGGTGTTTACATGAAGTTTCTCATAACAGGCATAATCGGCAACAGTTTACTCATGTAACTAATCTCATGAAGTATATAGTGCATGGTTGAGATACATAATGTAGAGAGTTGTTTATGAGGTTGAGATCATTTTGTAATCTCTTCTTCTTCATTAATGAGCTTCAATACTTAGCTTGCATGGATGTTTCCCCTTTGGGATTTTACCACATGAAATCCTAATGTTTTGTACAATGTTGTTCTTTGTTTGATTGTCCAATGTGTCTCTGATTAATAACAATGCATAGAAAAAATATTGAGAGTAACTGCCTCTCCTCCCCTATACGAAAAATTAAGCATTCTTTTGTCATTTCAATGGGCAGAAGAAATAATCATGAATGTTTTGTATCACCCACTCACAGAAACACAAGGGATTTCGTATCACTATTGATGACATGGGTTGTGGCTCTAGAGGAATCCTAGCATTTATGTTCCTGAAGCCAAGAGCTCATCCATGAACTCCCATGGTTTTTCTCTATCATCCATAGCACCAATCTGTTCTTTGTTGCTCACCAGAGAGGCCCACCATTCCTGCTCCAACTATGGGGATAAGTGGCTTTCTGGCTATATTCATGATGATTTCTGATGCACCCAAATAGTATGTTTTTAGTTTTCTGAAACCAAAATGGTGTTTGAATTTTTCTGATGAACCCAACCGGTATTTTCAGTTCTCTGGTGTACCCATTTGATCTTTAACCAACTGAAGAGAAATAAAAAACAAAAAAAATAAGCTATCACTTGTATATTTTCTAGAATGGTTTCATTGTGTGTGATTTATATGGATGTGGAGAGTCCGATACTCTCGTTGATTGACACGTAGCAGGCGATATGGGTTATAGTGAGCCAAATTGAACATATTTATGCCTCTTGGACCACAATATCCAACTAAGTTGATGCACAAGCCTCCATTAAACTATTTACAGCAGAGAGGTTCGCCATTCCTGCTCCAACTATGGCAATATGGTGATTTCTGGCTATATTCATGATAATTTTCTATGCACCCAAATGGTATTTTTCAGTTTTCTGAAACCCAAATGGTGTTTTAATTTTTCTGATGAACCCAACTAGTATTTTTAGTTCTGTGGTGTACCCATCTCATCTTTGACAAACTAAAAAGAAATCAAAAACAAAAAACAAAGCTATCACCTGTAGATTTCTTAGAATGGACTTAATGTTTAGCTTATTCCATTACTTGATGTAGTTTTCCTTTCTTATCAAATGTAAAACATAAATTCAAAACATTATTTATATTTATAATTATAATATCTATATACATTGAAACAAAACATTAAAAAACTAATTAAATGAGAAAATATTATTAAAATGTTTTGATCAAAATCATAATAAATTTAACAACCATCCACACTATAACAATGTGCTTGAAAAATTAACATTGAAACACTACCATTTCATATCACTAATCCAGAAACCTCCTGCCATTCGTAAATGTTTTTCAACTATCACCTATATTTGTTTTTCGTGAAGCTTGAAAACTCCTCCCTATGTCTGAATGATCCCTCAACCTTTTACAATTATCAAACTATGATCTCTTCCACCTATCTTTGCTCATCTTGAAGCTTTCTACAAGATAACATTTTCTTTAAAAACTTAACACGTTGTGGATTGAGTGAATAGGAATATTTGCTTGTGCATTTTGAACCAGACAACCTGAAAGTTTATCATGTCTAGCAGTTTTATAAGTAGAAAAAATGTAGGATCTTTCAATGATACCTGATCAAACCACTAGGTTGAAAGTTTATCATGTCAAGCAGTTTTATAAGTAGAACAAATTTAGGATCTTTCAATGATACCTGATCAAACCACTTCTTTGCTACATTTTTAGATGGCATTTTGCGAGGAAATTTATGAACATATTAGCCCATTCAATCTCAAGTTCTTTATTAGTCCCTGCCTTTCGGGCCAGCAGGGACTCTATGGATCGACTTGCCGCTGTTTCCATTAGTCTGCACGAGGACTAAAAATATATTAAAACATGTATCCTAAGTTTTCATTCAAAAGGATAGAACACCATTTCATTCAACCAATCAATAAATTATTCATCTGACAAAAGAATGCAACACTGTTTCCTTGGCCAATCAAGGATTTCGACCTCTTATTTGGCCTCATGTCGAGGCAGGAGAGCATTTTTCCAATTGAAACTTGTGAAACATTCCTATAGTTTTTTCTTTTTTTACTGTGCTTATATTCTTTCTAAGTAATGCCATCCCTGACATTAGCATTAGTTCGTAGCATTAAATTTTTAATATCCATAAGCTGCGCACCTCATAGCACTGCCCACCTCCCTAATCTTCCACCGCCCTAATCACCATAATCTTCCACCGCCCTAATCTTCCACTTAGGGCAACAAAAAAATATACAACATTGAGGGTACTTTCACTTCTTTGATGAAATGGATACTTAGTTGCAGAAGCCAAGGTGCCATCGAACATTGATCTTGCAGAAGGATTTATATTTTTAGCCAAGGTATCCACCACCCCACCGCCTTTCCCTGTTCATACACCGCCCCGCGGCCTCTTCGGCTTCATGCATCAGCTGCTTCATGCAGATTAACTGCACCTGAATCTACATACCTTAAATTCACCTTCTCCAGGAGTTTTCAGAGTTTGCATTATGAAAAGCCTGTTGTTGAAAAGCCTGAATATTTACATTCACCACTGTTGTTAGCTGATCCGGAAACTAAAACAGAAGCAAAGGCTTCCTCTTGCATTTTCACAGTTTCTTAGCAATTAAAAGGTGATTTCTGTGGAATGGGATAGTTAATCCAGTTAGATTCAACCTCAACATCTCCAGGATTGTCATCAACATCTCTAGGATTGTCATTAGCACTGCAACTACTGGTTCTTCCTTTCCCACTAACCCGTTGGTCTGCTGCTTGCCGATGTGGTAGCTCGAAGCGAATCTTTAGTTAAGAAAACAATGGTAATTACCTCTCCAAATTTTCATTTTACATGTTCAATTGCAGGAAAAAAAATTTGGGTTTTACTGTAGCAGAAGAACAACTTTTTGGAATACAAAATTGCAGAAAAAATTAGAATATAGGTTTTACTGTATAAATCCAATATCATTTTGAATTCATATCATTTTGAAATCACTTTTCTCTGCTAAATCAATTACATTTTTTTTCGTGGTGGTGCTATCAATTTCGACTAAAAGGACTGTAGGGTTTAACTTGCAGCTTACCGCAAATATGCATTGTCCTCTTCCTCGCCTGGACAGTCGGATAGGAACATATCAAACTTTAGGTCTACCTCATCGTCTTCCCCCGCGAACGGACTGGATGGATCTTTGAGAGCATGAGTAGGAAGAGGATGGATCTTCGAGAGCATGAGTAGGAAGAGGACAGGTTATCGTAATCTTCTTTCTCTGTCGACTCGAATTCCTCAGATTTCTGCAATTTGACATTATAATCTTGCAAGCTACTAATATCACAGGATGAAGGTCGAGATTTCTTTGAAGAACACACATCCAAATCTCTTGGTGACTCTTCCAAATTTCTTTTACTATGAAGCCGCCATATTCCGTGAGAATCCTCATCGACTACGTATGGAAAACCATGTGTCCAAGCAATATGGTAAGCATGTATTTCATTACATGAAGCGTGGCAAGCTTTAATGACAGTCACATGGCCTACACTTTTAACTCTTGCAATGCTGTCATTTAACATGTGGCGCTTGTCAAAAGAAATATATATATACAAGTTTTTAGACTGCACATGGTTTATGAATTTAACATCCAGATGAAACATTGTTCAAGAGTACTATTGCTTGTGAATATGTTGAATGGATTTGCACTCATTTGATTTTGTAGAACGCATATAGTATTCAAGAGCAAAATAAAACATTGTTCAATAGTACTATTGCTTATGAATATGCTGAATGGATTTGCACTCATTTGATTTTGTAAAACGCATATAGTATTCAAGAGCAAAATAAGTATAAACATAATTAGATGTCATATCATTAGTTTAGTTGGAAAATATAATTGAAAGTATGACTATTATTGCAATGGCATATTCATGATTAAAGTCTGACTGTTACTGCTATATTGGCATGCATATCCATGAATATAATGGCAAAAGTTATGCATCTAATTATCTCAAAAAAGAACATTGAAATGACAGATTATCTTCTCATACTCCCGTAGACAAAGTTTGGTGTCCAAAATTCGGTAAGTATGTCTGATAGACTTAAATGAAATTGCTAAAATCAAAACCTCTAATTTTCAATTTCCAGGCAAGACAACATATAAGCTATTATCGCTGATAGTTCACATGTTTATTATTGGACCTTTGCATAGCTTGTGCCCTGCCCATCATACACGGTGTTGCCGCTGTTCTTCAGAGAAATAAAATAGACTCGTGGCCGAAAGATCCTTTCACCATCGGTTCTTATACAATGAAAAATGGAGTTTATATGCAAAAGGAGTTTGAGATGCTTAATTCTTATAGGTTTGCTGTTGGTCGGTTCAAGAGACATGATCCGTTCCTTGTGGTCGCAAAGCACTGTGAAGATCAAGGAGTGTCCTGGCCGTAAACACATAAAGTTAATTCTCCATCACCCTGACAAATGAATACTATCTAGAGATTAACTGGAGATTCTAGGGTTGTTTCCCTCTAAAGATCAAGTGCGCCCCACTTTTGGCCGTGTCGTGAGAAAGAAGTTTGACCTGTTGCAAATGAATCCCAAAATAAAGCAACTAGTGGTTCAAAAAATGGACAGAGGCAGCAACAAGCTTCGTTGTTGCAAATCATCGACGATATCAGGGCTTGAAGTATGCTGCATTGATCAATTGATGGAGGGAGGCTGCTGCAGGCAGAACCTAGGAAAGCTAGAATACTCTCAGACATATACCTATCATTTAATCGTGCGTGCGTGGAAAATTTGATTCAGACAGAACTTATTCCGATTGAATCGGGGGAACTTATTCAGACAGAACTTATTCTTTGGAGTTTTTAGCGAACTTATTCTTTGGAGTCTTTAGCACCAGAGGCAACAATTAAAAATTAAAAATGTTTTTAGGTTAAGTAGCAGTCCATGTAGTCCATGGGCTGTACACCTGCTTCTCCTAGCAGCGACCTGCTTCTCCTATCCATGTAGTCCATGGGCTCTACACCTGCTTCTCCTAGCAGCCACCTGCTTGACATGTAATAAAACGCTTAAAATGCCTAGGACTAGGTGTTGGCAAGTGTTAATGCGGGCATGAATGTGGGAAAGGTAATACTATCGAGGAGAGCCAGGTGTACCTACCCCTTTCAACGAATCCAACTAAATTTACAATCTCATCAAACACCTTAATTTAATTTAATCATAATATCGTATAAATATAACAAGCTGATTTGATTCCGTGTTGAGAAAATCCAAGCTATAAGGCTGTTAACTTTATCTACCAAATCAAGCGATTTAGAGCCTTTTGACTTAATGAAGCTTGGCTGGACTACTGCTAGTGGAGTTTGTGTATAGGTATCTGAAGCGTGTTAACAAACAAGTTCCAACAATTGGCTTAATTAAGCATGTTAGCAAACAAACAAGTTCCAACAATTGACTTAATTAAACGTGTTAGCAAACAAGTTTTTCAGTGTAAATTAGCTATGCTCTATAAAAACTTGTTGTTTTAATGCACTTAAACTATTTGTTGTTCTTATGCACTTCAACTATTGTCAATTGATCAAATTCTTATGGCAAGGACTTGCTGTCTTTAGCAGCCTCCCTTGTTAAATTTTTAATCTATCCTCCATTGTTCTACGCTTTTGACAAGTCATAGTAAAAGCTTCGGGTGGCAGTTTATTGAGGAAATAGTCATTTGTATCCTTGTTACAGTAGTTAAATGGCAGGGAATAAGCAATTTGCTGCTTATTGATTTTGTTTGGATTTCTTTATTCTTGCTGACAAAGCAAAGATACCGAATTTTATTTTTATTCGAGACATGGTGTTTTCTTTAAATGAGTAAGGCTTTTTCATCGAGTATGTTGGCACTTTAGCCTAAGGCAGATCTGTTTTATATTTTAATATAACAAAATAGAAAGATTCTATGTTTACCTCTATTAATTTAATTCAACATATTTTCAATCTTCTTGTATATTTTAATATAATAAATACAATGCAAAGATTATATGATTATTATTACTAATTTATATTCATTTTATTTTTCAACTTGTTAAAAATTCAAGAGAATGTAAACTTGTATCACAACCATGAGTGGCCACTCAACAAAGCACTCATAAGTATGCAGATTGATAGATTAAAGGCCTTGCATGCTTTTGCAAAGTGGGAGCCAGCTGTTGATACAACCATGAGTGGCCACTCAACAAAGCACTCATAAGTATGCAGATTGATAGATTAAAGGCCTTGCATGCTTTTGCAAAGTGGGAGCCAGCTGTTGTGAATGATAAAGTAGGATGCATTGGTCCTGGAATCCACCAGGAGGAGGAGATTTCGAGAAAGGTATTGCCGTTTGTTTTCAAGTACCAAAGCATTGTGTATTGCTGAAGTGGACCAAAATTTTACATAATTTGACAGCGTATATACATTATATACCCTGTTGCATTGAAGTGGACCAAAGTTTTACATAATTTGACAACGTATATACATTATATACCCTGTTGCATTCCGATTTTATGAAGTTAGTTAAAGGTTTTAATCATTATAATGGGCCAGTCACAAAAATATGGTAGCGTTTGCATATACTGGATGTATTAGCACCCACTCTCATTGCAGATTATTAACCATATACGGATCCGTTTTATTAAGTCTCATAACCAAGAGGCACAAATCTAAGGAAAACAAATCTAAACCCATAAGCAGATGTATAAAAGGAGGCAGAAGCAACCACACAGAAAGCAATATTTATTTTAGTTTATTTCAATTGTGTAATTACTAAACCATAAACTTAAACTTAAGCTATTCTTTATTAATTTGAGGTATTTAGCACTCTTGGTCCAGCGACTCCACAGCTCTCATTAAAATTACTTGAAGATTCACGCCACTGTCCAAAATAGTCTAAAATTGTCTGCGGTTGTCCAATATTTGCGCCTGTGCCGGAAATCGAAATTATTCCACCCATGCTAAAATAAATTAATGACTTCTCAGTTTTTCACAAAACACTGCAGTATATGTTGCAATGGTTGTGTATCTCTTATACTTAACCCATACCCCTTTTTTGATAAGTTTTGTCCTTTTAATAAGTTTTGTGTTTTCTATTTGCGGAAGAAAAGGAATGGATTAAAAAAAGAATGCTGTAATCTGCTGCAACAGATAACAAAACCAACACATTCATGGGGGCAAGACAACACCAGGCCAGAGGCACCGCCCGTCAAACAGCCTCCACGGCCTTCCCGCAAAATGAAAATAAATTATTATTATTAATTTGACCTACCTCCAAGCGCATCGTAAATGCAAAGATCATGTCCTTAACATAGTATGGGCACAAACATGATCTGCAGTTCGAATCCTGTGCTAGACCTTAACCCGAAAAAATCATATAACAATCAAAGGCTAGCTTTTAATTACAATACATGAAGCCAATGCAAACTCTTTACATTTAGCTATATGTTAGTTGACACAAGAACCGCTGCAAGACGGATACTCCAGCGCTCAGATCTTGCCTTCATATGCACACAAAACGAAACCATCCCAACCATTGTTGTAGCCACAGGTGAGCACAAGTTGCCACCTGTCCTATTCAAGAAGATCACAAACAAAGAGCCAGTACTGTTAGAGTTGCTGCTGCGTATTCCATGCTCCATGCCATTGTTTCTCGAGCCAGTACTGTTAGAGTTGCTGCTGCTTATTCCATGCTCCATGCCATTGTTTCTCATGGCATGCAATTCCAGGAATGAATGCTTGATAATAAATGAAATGAATTGGGTAATGATGTGGTTGTAATTCCAATGGGCATGACCAAGTCAATAGAGAGGAAACTTGCTAAACGGCATAGCTATGGAACGTTGTATAGCAGAGGTGAGGTGAGTTATACTGAAAGCCCACTCTCCATTGTTTAGACCTTTGCCCACTCTCCATTGTTTAGACCTTTGCTCCAGTTTCTCTTTGCAATATCTCCTTTAGTTAGCTGAGTCGTCCCCATACAAATAAGGTGTTTTCAGAAGATGCTTTGCATGCATGGAGACAGATGGGTACATCTACAACGTAACTAGGTATAAATTGAAAAATGAAAACTCAATATTGTGATTGCTTTGCATGCATGGAGACAGATGGGTACATCTACAACCTAACTAGGTACAAATTGAAAAATGAAAACTCAATATTGTGATGCCAGCAAGTGTTGTGCAAAGCAGCATCAAGTAGAGCAAGTGTTGTGCAAAGCAGCATAAGTAGAGCAAGTGTTGTGAGTAGGGCATCAAGTAGAGCAAGTGTTGTGAGTAGGTTTTCATGGGTGGGAGGTGTTAGGATAAATTGTAATGACCATGGATTGAATAGGTGCTCTGCAATGATCATGGATTGAAGTGCAATGGCTCTATTAGACTTGGGAAATTAGAAAATAGCTTGCAATGATCATGGATTGAAGTGCAATGGCTCTATTAGACTTAGGAAATTAGAAAATAGCTAAATATTGAGCATAATATATATTATAAATTTGTCTACATTTTTTGGCACACATATTATAAGATAAGAATTATTTAAATTTTATTGTTTAATTTTTAATTTTTCCACATTATGTAATTGCCTAATTGGTTTAGTTGATTTGGTATTAGTTTTACATTTTAAAAATTTAAAACTTTAAAATTTATAATATATATTTTGTTTTATATTTTAGTTCTGATTATTAAATATTTGATTAGTTTTTATATTAGGTTTATTTTATATTATAAATATAAAGTTTAGTAACTAGTTATAATATTAGATTTTAGTTAGTATAATATTTTTAGAATATATTATTAGAAATTGGTTTTATTGTTTTATAATTTAATTTTGGCATTTTAATTATTTCATATTTTTATAAATAAATTTATAAGTACATTATTGGATTTAAAGGTTTTAAAAATTATATTTAAGTTGTTTTTAATGAAAAATAAATGTTATAAGTACTGGGAGACTATATAGACATTTTAATGCTCTGAAGTATAAAATATAGATTGTATTTGACAAGCAAAATGACCCATGACAAGGCATTTTGCATGTCAAATTCCAATAGTGCATGCAAATATTGAATGGTTTAAGTATATTTTAAGTCTTTTTAATATTTAGAAAATAAGTTTTTTAAATCTATAAACAACCTACTCTTTTGGGTACTAGATTTTTTAGTAACCTATTTTTTTTTGTATCTGATAGTATTTGTTGAATTATGCTACTATACAATGGATATGTCAGAGCAGATAAACTAGGTCTAGGTGTCAGAGTTGTTAGGGGATCCAACAGAATGCTTCCAAATAAAAAGATGATTCAACAATAAGAGAGTTGATCTCGAAAACATTAAAAAACTGATAAAAATCATATCATAAAATTGTGGAAAGAGATGTGCACGAATGCCAAAACCAGGGCTAATAAGTAATTCCCTGCTTGCAGAGAAGAATAAGACACAAATCTGAATAATTAGAGGCAAACAAATAGATTTGAAGTGATTATTATAATATTGAAATGACTTTGGAAAAGAGACACGTTCTTTCTTGGAGAGGAATATATTGATTATGTAGATTTATTGAAGCGGTTATGCTTCCTTCTAGTGATTGTCGTTAAGGTTTTTGTCTCTGTGTTTGAGCGAGAGAGCGATTCTGCTTCCTTATAGTGATTGTCTTTAAGGTTTTTGTCTGTGTTTGAGCGAGAGAGCGGTTATGCTTCCTTCAACTCCAGCTTTAAGGAAAGAATTGAGACTTCCTGATCTAGCGTGTGGAAGAAAGGAGTAAATCTTGTAGTGGATAGTAACCTCTGCATGGTGCTAAAAGGAAAGAAAAAGGATGTTGCCTCCTTCCTCTCGAGGGAAGAACTCAACTTGCAGCTTCTTCACCTATGGTTACGATGAGTGAAGGCTTAAATTCAGGTTTGGAAAGAGTGCGTTAATTTTTACTCTTTATGAAATAGTTAACATTGTGTAAAAGGCAGTTTTTATTTATTCGAGAATCCAATCTTCTTGTTTTATTTATTCAGCCTGTTAATTAAGGGTCAGCCCAATTTGTCGGTGGCGAGCCTTTGTCTAATCTAATTTACACACAACTAAAAATTCGTCTCGACTTCTCGGTGGGGATCCAACACTGGTAATAGAATAATCTTTTGTTGAAAAACTGAGATTTACTGCTTGCTGGTTTAAATGAACAATTTGTGTTTTTCACTTCAGCCAGTTTTGCATAGGCTTGAAGCTACTTAAAATTTTGCCGAACAATTTTAAACACACAGTAAAAATTACCAACAGGCTGAAAACAAATACATGCACACCATAAATTTAACTCAGAGATTTTTGGCTAATCAGCCCTGGAAAAACCCCCACGGGGAAAACCAGTCAGAGAGAGGAGAGATTTTTATTATTCTTCAGCAAAGTATAGGACAGAAAAATAGTGGAAAAATACAACTTATCTCCACCGGCAAAATTTATCTCAAAGTCTGGAAAATGTGCTCAGCAAATCAGCCAAACACCCATCTTCTTTTCTATGCAAAAAATCACATGCAAATGTCCAGCAGTAACAGGCTGTACATCTCCTAGAAAACCGTGCCAATAAATGCAGCCGTACATCAGCAACACAGGCCGTACTTCTTCCTCGAATTTTGTGCCAAAAATTGCAGACCGTACACTGATATCTCTGCTGAAATTTAATGATGTTCGTACAGCATTTAACCAGGCCGTACCTTCCTCAAAAATCGTGCAGCATTAATGGAACCCGTACCTACAGGCCGTACTTCCCTCGATTCCTGTGCAAAACACCAGCAATAAATGAAGGGTAAAGCACCTCGATTTCTGTGCATCAATGTCTCTCGATTTCTGTGCAGCAGTATTTCTTCTTCTTCTGGAAAATCGTGACCTCCTTCAGCAACTCGACCTCCTCTCACTCAGCTCTTCTCTTCTCCTGAAAAATGAAAAGTGAAGAGACCTTTTGCCTCCCTCATGCTTTTTGTTTACCCTAAGTGAGTTTCTTAATCCAATGGTGGAGAAAGAATCAATCCAATGGATGAGATTGATTGAGAGTGAAAATCACTTTTATTTATTTCTCATAAATAAAATCACTCACCCACTTAAATTTATCAAAAAGTGACTTTATTGTTATAAAGTCTCATTAAGTGACTTTTAATGTGAAGGTCACCTTTTTCCCTCTTAAAGTGACTTTAGGCAAAAATTAAAGTCACCTAGGGAACATCTGCCTAGGTACAAAAACTAACACTCCCTCTTACCGAGGTAGGTGTTCCGTACCACTCCCAACTTATCTCTGAAGAAGACGAACTTGCCCCTCCCCAAAGACTTCGTCAAGATGTCAGCTACCTGCTCATCAGTGGAAA
>LPNX010087664.1:589825-646088 GCA_001517045.1 Pseudotsuga menziesii
TCGTTCACTGCTGTCCGCACAAGCTCTGTAGTGGAAACCTTCTCCCCAACTGCTGCAAGTTCATCCCGAACTGCAGAAATCCTAGTAAGGTAAGTTGTGACTCCCTCTCCTCCATTCATCCTGATACTCTTGAGTTTTTCTCTGAGAACCATTTTCCGGTTCTCATTAGAACTCTCATACAGACTGGTCAAGGCTGTCCACATCTCATGTGCCTTGTCCTTTCCTGAAATGTGAGGAATGATATGGTCTTTCACGGCATCAAGAATAATTCTCCTGGCTTTGCAGTCCTTCTTATTGAAGGCTGTGAGAGCTGCTGCATCTGTGGATGCAGGAATGGTTATGGGGTTTGCAGTAGTGTTTCTCACTATGTCTGGCCACAACTCATTCTCTTCAAGTAACAGCAAAATCCTAGCCTTCCACGGCACAAAATTCCCTGTCCCATCCAGCATATCCTCCAATCTAAGTCCCGTAGCCATCTCAACAACAACTCAGCAAAGTGCTGTTCACTAATAGAAGTAAAATAACAAAAATTTCTGAATGCTGCAAATTTCTGTGTGTCTGTAAAAATCACTGTTTCAGCCCCCTTTGCTCTGATACCATGTTGAAAAACTGAGATTTACTGCTTGCTGGTTTAAATGAACAATTTGTGTTTTTCACTTCAGCCGGTTTTGCATAGGCTTGAAGCTACTTAAAATTTTGCCGAACAATTTTAAACACACAATAAAAATTACTAACAGGCTGAAAACAAATGCATGCACACCATAAATTTAACTCAGAGATTTTTGGCTAATCAGCCCTGGAAAAACCCCCACGGGGAAAACCAGTCAGAGAGATGAGAGATTTTTATTATTCTTCAGCAAAGTATAGGACAGAAAAATAGTGGAAAAATACAACTTATCTCCACCAGCAAACTTTATCTCAAAGTCTGGAAAATGTGCTCAGCAAATCAGCCAAACACCCATCTTCTTTTCTGTGCAAAAAATCACATGCAAATGTCCAGCAGTAACAGGCTGTACATCTCCTAGAAAACCGTGCCAATAAATGCAGCCGTACAGCAACAACACAGGCCGTACTTCTTCCTCGAATTTTGTGCCAAAAATTGCAGACCGTACACGGATATCTCTGCTGAAATTTAATGCTGTTCGTACAGCATTTAACCAGGCCGTACCTTCCTCAAAAACTGTGCAGCATTAATGGAACCCGTACCTACAGGCCGTACATCGAATTCTAGGCATTAAATGCAGACCATACGGTGCAATAAATGCAGGCCGTACTTCCCTTGATTCCTGTGCAAAACACGAGCAATAAATGAAGGGTAAAGCACCTCGATTTCTGTGCATCAATGTCTCTCGATTTCTGTGCAGCAGTCTCTCTTCTTCTTCTGGAAAATCGTGACCTCCTTCAGCAACTCGACCTCCTCTCACTCAGCTCTTCTCTTCTCCTGAAAAATGAAAAGTGAAGAGACCTTTTGCCTCCCTCATGCTTTTTGTTTACCCTAAGTGAGTTTCTTAATCCAATGGTGGAGAAAGAATCAATCCAATGGATGAGATTGATTGAGAGTGAAAATCACTTTTATTTATTTCTCATAAATAAAATCACTCACCCACTTAAATTTATCAAAAAGTGACTTTATTGTTATAAAGTCTCATTAAGTGACTTTTAATGTGAGGGTCACATTTTTCCCTCTTAAAGTGACTTTAGGCAAAAATTAAAGTCACCTAGGGAACATCTGCCTAGGTACAAAAACTAACATCTTTTAACCTGTAAGTTGTAGTAGATGCAACCTCTAGGTGGTGAGAGCCATCGCTGCTAAAATATTGACCTTTCGACCTGAAATGGTAACAATCCGATGTTACCGTTTGATTGTTTTGATTTTATGAAAATAAGTTCTAAGTTGGGTAGGTATAGTCCAAGAGAAGGCATCAGGCCTGGAAATTCAATTTTTGTTGTGTTTGTCAATAAATTTTTAATGACGGTTTTAAGTTTTTGGTGTCTATCATTTTAACCAATTTTGGTGAGTTTTAATTTATTTTTAATATTATATATAAATGTGAATAAAATATTTTTTTATATTATATATAAATATGAGTAAAATATTTATATAAAAATTTACTAATTAAGTAAATTATAAAATTTTAAAGGAGAAAATTTTAGAGATTTCTTTTGGAAAAATTTGAACGCTCGGACCTAAAGACTAATAATACAATTAAAAACACAAAATATAAATAAATACAATACACATACACCGAAATAGAGAGGTCTATCATTTATGTGTTCCTAGATTATCTCTAAATTAAGAGTAGCCTAGGAGAAGGCCAATAATTGTTAGCTAAGTTTTACTGGTTGACATAGGTATTAAAAATTTTGACGGGTTATCTAAATTCATAAACGTGGTTTCAACTATTTTTTTATCTGTCAATGTTGACGTTTTTATCAAAAACTTACATGTCAAATACGTGTAAAAATGAGAAAAACATTATATGGAACGTCAAATTCTAGGCCTGGAGGGCATCTCAAACCACCGCTCACAGTTTTGTTTTCAAGAACTTAAGTTTGGCCTAATGCTCCAATTACAACCTCCTTGGATGAGAAAAAAGGGTTCAATCCGGCCATCCTTATCTTAATTGCAGATTCGTTGTATCCAAGAGGAAAGGAGCAGAGTCAATTGTTGACTCTGCTCCTTGCCTTGCCTTACCGGTTGGATGCAAGGAATCTGCAATCCGTATAAGCTCAAGCGTTCAGTCCCTTTGAAAAGCTGTGAATAAATGTTGCATATGTTACCTTGAAATACATAACATGCACTATAATGGTGAAAATATACCAGCTGCGTAACCTTGGTTTTACATTTTATCTCGTGTTGTTGAACGATATTACACATGCAATAAATATACTTAAGAAAAACAAGACAAAGACGCAACCTCCATGTTACTTATGAGGAAAGTGTGTATATATTGGAACGGTATGAAAGAAGGGAATTTCCATCATTATTATTATAATTATATTTAGATTAAGTGACAAAGATGCAGATTAATACTTGGGTAATATTGGGATCTATACTTAAGATGCAATAAATATACTTAAGAAAAACAAGACAAAGACGCAACCTCCATGTTACTTATGAGGAAAGTGTGTATATATTGGAACGGTATGAAAGAAGGGAATTTCCATCATTATTATTATAATTATATTTAGATTAAGTGACAAAGATGCAGATTAATACTTGGGTAATATTGGGATCTATACTTAGGAGGGATTTCACGTAAAGTTGCAATACATCAAAGTTATGATATATATATATAGTCTTTTGCAATATAAGAAAGTAGAAAGGTTTTTAACGGGTTAACCGGTTAATTCTCCACCTTAATGGATTCATGTCAACTCAGGGATGGCCTCTTGGTGGATGGAATGAACGTGGACAAAGTGCTCGTTGGTAGGGAGGAAAGTTGAAGCCATGTCCTTAGTGGCCAAGTACTTTTGAGTTAGATATTTGTTCATGTTATGTTCAACATAATACTAGTTGGTAGGGAGGAAAGTTGAAGCCATGCCCTTTGTCACCAAGTACTTTTGAGTTAGATACTTGTTCATGTTATGTTCCTCCGTTACTCTTAGATAAATGTAAATGATGTTTATTTATTTTTATATATATTCATTCAGTTGTTAAACCCAAACAAGTAAATGATTTTATTTAAAATGTTCTACTCTTGATCATTACTTAGATTTGAGGTAATTGTATCGTTAATATAGCCCAATAAATATGAATGTATTACATTTCATATGTTGGTATTAATAGATGAGCATTGAATTAAAGTGTTATTAAAGTTAGTTAAGGAAGAATTTAAGTGCAATTGGTCATCAAAGAGGTGATGATCAACTTGTATTGCATGAGAATAAGTCCTAGAAGAAAAGTAATAAGTTGTTGGATAGTACTCATTAATTAGATTACACATTGATGATAATTCCAGTATGGTGAAGGCACGGTGAAAGGAATAGATAGATACTTGCAAGGGAAAATATTGATTATCAACTAGATTGTTAATACTCATGTTGCTTGAACAGTTAATGGTATACTTGCTAAGTCAACTTTAGGGAATTTTAGTTATTATTAAGGTGTTGTAATATGTAAATGGAATCCTTTGAAAATGAATGTTGAGTCTATACACTTAAGTGCCTAAAAGTATCTTTGAATAAGGTTTTCTCACTTAAATGCTCTTGATTTATATAGAGTGAGCTATGGTTTCACAATACAATTACCTCACATAGATATATTGAGGAAAAAGTTAAGACTTAACTATCTTACATGTTTTCTCTAATATTTAATTATGGAATTATGGAATTGGCTTCCATAGAATACATGAATGCCATTCAAAGAACTCTTTAGATTTTATCATAAGAAGTAGTGTATTGTCATATGAACAATGAGATTATTGGATGAGAAAAAAGGGAGTCTCACAAACATTCTATAAAAGAACATACAAAATTTATGAGATTAATAAGATAAATGATGATTTTTTCTTGGAATGTCTAACCTACATAAAAATTAGGTTTAAAGTTTAAGTTCCAAAACATTTGAAAGACAAATAAATCATGAACTTATGAATTAATAAATATTAAGTTTAATAGCCCATGAGGGTTAGAGCAATTGGTAATGAGTAATTGAGATGAGAAGTTATAAATAGAAGGTCATTAGTTCAAATTTCTCATAGATACTTACAAGAAAAAAAATATGATTTTACTTAAATTTATTTATCACAAAACCAACATAATCAAAACAACTAAATTTTATTTTATTTAATTAGTTTTATGGTTTAAAAGACCAAACCCATTACCATGATGGGTCATTAAAAATAATTTGATATGTAATATATTTTAAAATATTAAATTATATAATTATATTTATATATATAATTTTTTATATACACCATTTTTTAAATCTACTATATTCATAATATTACAAATTACACTATTTTTTTAAATATATTTTAAAAACAATTTGTAATGAGCAATGAGTGAGGTACAAATTACACTATTTTTTTAAATATATTTTAAAAACAATTTGTAATGAGCAATGAGTGAGTGATGTTTAATGACTAGGTTTAAATCACAATCAAATTAAATTATGTAATATATATATGATTCAAAAATTTTCTCATAATTTATCTTAAAAAGCTATATAATATATAAAAGAAATTAAAGTTTTCTTAACTGTTTAGATGATAATTTTAATAAAATAAAAAAATTATGTAAAGTTGTTTATTACACAAAATTGATATGCATTATGGCATACCATAATCATTAATATAGATATTTTTAAAAAGTCTTATAATCATTTTAGACCTAAGGTATGACATTGTTATGACTTTCTTAAAACTCATTGATAAATGGGAAAATAATACTTATAAATCTCTCTGCATACATGTACATTGTGTTTCGTCATTGTATGCACTTTTAGATCAACTCAAAAAAGAATTTGACAAAGTATTGTGTTGTATTAAACAAATCAAGAAGGTTCCATGCCAATGAAAAGGTTGTGATGTAGAAATTTCATTAGATACAAGCATTGCCCTTGGTTTCCCATTAACAAAAAGGTAAATTTAAATTCCAACATCACCAAACTATATACACACTTATGAGACAATCCACAAACCATCATTACAATGTAGTGCAAATGCTTTTAATATTAAATTTATTATGATATCTTAGCATCCATCTCATGTTTAATATGGATTATATATTATAACCTTATAGTCTCACATTACTGAGCAAAGCATCCTCACTAGAATTCAAGTTGAATCAACATACCAATGCAATTTGATCAATATGATGATTAGACATAATCATAGTAATTCCTTCCTACTCATTGATATCATTAAGGTGAGGTTTTTCCTCACTCGAGATAAGTATTTCACACAAACAAATGCACTAGAAGTGCATCACTTGTTGACCAATCCAATGGAGACCAATTCTTCTAAGACTCCTATTGATGTGATGGAGACCATCACTCCCCAATATTTGATCCATGGACCACATGGCTATCTTTTTTCCAAAATTCAAGAGCATCTTATCATGCAAATTCATCTTCGAGGCCACAAATTCAAGACCACCTATATATGAAAAAGACTTTTACATTATACAATCCAATTCAACACCAATGACCAAAGTTAACACCTTGAACCACCTAATTTATTGCTCAATGCACTATGCACAAGTTCTAACTTGAGTCTTAGAGGGGTAAATTGGATGCCACATGATCAAGTATGAATCATTTTATAAAGGAAACACATCACCCCAAAAACTAATCAAATTGCATCAATTCAATGCACACACTATTAAATATGAATTATAGGAACAACCTAGGAATCCTTCTGCACTATGCCCAAGGCTACAACCTATAGAAGGGTTAATTTTTACAGTCATTCATCATGGTTATATTTAGATAATGAGAACATTTCCATTGTATTTTCAAAATCTCCTCTAGATATGTAACAAACAAGAGATTGTGTTCTCTATTATCAGTATTACATCCACATGCTTCACCAGTCAATTTTGGGTACTTGCTAAGAAAAAATAGACAAGAAATAAAAGCTTTCCCACACTAGCCATATAAATAGTTGTTTTAGATGTTGGTCTTGCCCACATAAAGAGTCCACCTACAACCAAGAGATAAATACGAGCTTTCCCACACTAGCCATATAAATAGTTGTTTTAGATGTTGTTCTTGCCCACATAAAGAGTCCACCTACAACCAAGAGATAAATAAGTAAACTTGTTTCGAGTAAATAAAAAAGTGTAGGGTGAAATAGTGGCCAACCAAGGCAACAAGAAACAATTGTAAAAGGTCAACCTTGAGCTTACTGTCCATGTCAACCTTGAGCTTACTGTCCATGAGCTTACTGTCCATGTCAACCTTGAGCTTACTGTCCATGTTAAATTGTTGAGGTTGACATCTTGCTTTCTCCCAAAGTGAAGAATTCATTGGGTTAAAGTGTTAGATTGCATGTCCAAGTTAGTGATTTGTCTCTTTTTTTGTGTGAGAGAGTTTGTGTGCCTCTTAGGTTGGCAATTTTCTCTTTTGGTGTGTTGTTTAGGGAGAATACTAAATGAAGTCATCACTCCTTTGTTTTTAAAAACAAAGTCAACAAGATTGAAGGTTACAACTTCCTTACATTATGAGATGAACAATTTGTCAAACACCAACTCCTCCTTTTTAGTTATTTTTTAACATTTTGTTTACCCTCCCACACCACCTTATCAAGGTTTAACAACTCCGAGATGACTTATTATGGGCCGGGGGCCGGCCATCAGAAGAAAATTCAAACACAAACGTGAGAAACGAAATTATTTGATTGTAAGTGAATATAATTATGGCCTTGTGGAGGTACAATCATATTATCATGTTACACATGTTTATAGAAAAATTCAAGCGTGGGGAGCCAAATTATTTGATGGAACGTGAATATCATCATGACCTGCCATGCCATGATATAAACATGTTACAAAAGTTTAGAGAAAATTCAAATACCTGTTCACTTTTCTCTTGCATTGTTTTTTTAATCATAGAAAATTAAAATACCTGTTCACTTTTCTTTTGCATTGTTTTTGAAAATTCAAATACCTATTCACTTTTCTTTTGCATTTTTTTTTAATCTTAGAAAATTTAAATACCTATTCACTTTTCTTTTGCATTGTTTTTTTAATCTTTCGATATCGGCACCGGCCGACACATCTGACTATAGCTCATAATGCAAACCGGCATCACGCCGTCGTTGGATATGCGCGAGCCAGGACCAGGCTTGGGTTTGTATAAGAAAGAAGGCATGGCCAGCAATGGATAGTAGAAGATAAAGATAAAGAGGGTTCTGAGATAAGAAGGAAAGGAAGCCATGGACTTCGAACATCGATATGTTGCTCTGGACGACGGCAGGGAAGAGGGAGTATCCAGAGTGAGTTGTACACTCGTTGATGGGGAGGTGGAACGCCTGGGTTCGATTCTGGCGAGCAACGAGGGAGGTCTCCGTTGCAGATTCTATTCGAAAAATGTCGAAGGACGTCCGCTTGATGTGGCAGGCCACCGTGTTGGCGATGGCCCTCATTTGCATTGCAACTGTAACGCTGAGGTCCGATTACTCCCCTGCTCGTATGCTGTTGTTTTTTTTTCTTTGATAAATGAAAATCTCTTTTCAATCACGGAAAAGTATCAGTCAAAATACCAGCCATTCTTGAGATGTCTGTCCTACTAACGCTGCTCAAACTAACTGACATCATCATTTCTAAAGTCCAGAAAACGAAGATACCCCAATGTCATAAAGATTTAAAAATTAAAAGCCAGAAAGTAAAGTAAGTTTTTATCATAGTTTGCTTTTTGTGTTGAAAACCAAGAACAGGGGTGATGAATAACCAGCTTGTTGTGTACGTTTTAATGCAATAGTTGCTGTTCAGTATGTAGTTGGATCTCATGTTCAGTATGTACTTGGATCTTAACTTGAGATCCAACTGTCAGCCTGCCCAGCAGAGGTTAGTTAATTTTGCTCAAAAATAAGGACAGTTAGAAAAAAACAGTTGGATCTTATCTTGAGATCCAAGTGCCAGCCTATGCAGCAAGTTAGTTATTTTTTGCCAAAAATAAAAACAGTTGAATCTCAACCTGCTTGAAATCCAACCACCAGCCTAAACAACATGCTCCTTAATTTTATCCTTAATTTTAACCAAGAATAAGAATGACTTGCCTCCATATTTAGTTTAGTCACCGGTTTCTGGGAGCCGCCTCCATATTTATTTTAGTCACTGGTTTCTGGGAGCCTCTATATTAGTGCCATATTTAGTTTAGTCACTGGTTTCTGGGAGCCTCTATGTTATTGTCAGTTCCTCTTATGTCAATATTATTAAAATTTTAGTGTGAACTCCTCCATACTGCATACTTGAAACAGGAATAGGGAATTACACTTCTCCTTTTTTAAAGTTTTAATTAATTAATTATTTTAATATTTATTATTTTATAGGAATTACACTGTTCTTTTTTCAGTTTTAATTAATTAATTTTTTTAATATTTATTATTTTATTAAAATATTAATGTCAACTCCATGTTACACGGAGTTATTTTCCATGTTAGGTGGTTTTGGATTTGAATATAGTCAGAACCAAACACATCTATACTGGAACCAAAATATCCTACTACTTGCTCCATATTTGGGCTAATCGCTGGTTTCTGGAGCCCTTGGTCAAATACATGTATACTGGATCCATCAATAAAAACAAAATATCCTAGTACTTGCCTCCATATTTGGGCTAGTCGCTGGTTTCTGGATCCCTCGGTTTTAAGCAGCTGATGAGCAATACTATACTTGGAAAAAATGTATTCAGTCATCATCTGGAGGTCTGCTGTGATGATCTCCCCTCCAGTGTCTTGCTGATAGTCCTGAATCCTCAGGTTACTGATTGGCAGGTTCTGCCTCTTGCTGAATGGAGCGCTAGGAGCTTAATCACCAGATCCCATCTTTCATTATCTTAGGTTTTGACTGGAGGGCCTGTCCCAGTAGAGAGATTTTCTCTGCTGTCTCCTCCAGCCACTCCTCTTTGCCCCTAGTCATAGCTGCAATAACATTCCTCATAGCCTCTTCTGCGTGTCTGCTAAAGCCCAAAGACTGATCTGCGTCCATGAGTGTTGTGGGGTCTGGGAAGAGAGGTTGGATGGGCTTTTAGATTTCGTGAGCTCCCCCATTCAACGATCCTCCATTCCATTCCGTGCAAATCTTCACCTTCTCCCTTGGGCCATAGCACCAAAGAGTGGCATGTCTCGTATCCTCTGCAATGTGCTGGTATTCTTTCAGAATAATGGTAATGAGGGTTTTTCCCGCTCTCTACTGCAAGCCCTTTTTCCCTTTTAAGAGCAGTAGATTTTCCCCTCTTTTCAACGATGGTTTGGCAATATTTAAGAGGAGATCTGCCCCTGGGGTTTCCGCTCCCTCCGTTCTCTAGTTTTCCAATTTAAATACATGGAGAAACTGATTTTCCGCTTGACTGGCACCGCTGTCCAATTCCCAAGCCACCTTTCACCCTTCTCTTCCAGTCTCATGGATGGCTCCATCTGTAAAATGAAAGGTGTGTTTCCCTTCAGCTCTGCATACCCTGTCTGCCAACTTCTGCGAACAACCGGAGTGAGCTCATACGCATTGGGGGAGGGTTGATGAAAAACAAACTGGGTATTGCAAATGAGGATGCCGGAGCATGATGGCAGGGTCCTTGCCCCAAAATGAAAATTCCATACATGAATATTCCCAGCGTGGGATAAGGGGCATTCCAAATGCCCGCATTTCCTACAAGCTTTCTGATTGAAATCCGACCAAAAATCTGACGGAAACCATACATGGACGAACTCCATGCCTGGGGTTTTGGTCCTCTTCGATTCAATCCCAGTCCTTTGAAGTCCCAAAATTGTGAGGGGATCGCTCGAACTGTACTGGTTAGTTCGCTGGGAATTGAGCGTTTTGATTACCTCTTACGAAGCTCCCTTCCTCCCCTTTCTATTTCATTATGGGAATTACCTTGATCTACGAGTGCAATAGTATCTGTCACCCCCCTAGCCTGTGATGGTGTCTTGCTTTTAATCACCATAATAATCGATTTGTTTAAACCAAAACAAATTAATGAACGCTGACAGTGCTGGTGCTTGCCATCTGCACTTCTGCCACACTGCTCCCTTATCCTAGTTCTTCCTCTACCACATCATTGTTGTGGTTACAGCCAGTCCTTGTCATTTCCGGCCTGGCTTTGAAACATTAGGGTTCATGGTTGTCCAGAGATGTAATGATGATATAAGCCCTAATACAGGTATCCATGTATCACCCGTTAGTTATCATTTGTAATGGGATAGTATGATACAATTCCGATATTGTGTTAAGAATTTAGAATAGGTATGGTGACTTCCTTTTTGCAGGGTGGTAGATGCTTATATTTTCTTTGGGTGACTCCCATTTTGCAATAAATGTCAGGGTGGCAGATGCATGTAATCTCATATTACCATATTTGGTAAGACTTTTCTTTTGTTTGAACAATCCGTTAACCTTCATCAGTAGCATGATAAGAAAAACATCATTGTTGTTGTTATAACTAGACCTTGTCACATCTAGCTTGGCGTTAAAACATTAGGGCTCATAGTTGTGAAAGCTGCGATGATGATCTGGTTCTTCTGTTGCTTTGCTTTTCAATACTACTATCCTCGATGACTAGCCAAAGGATTTTGTCCAAATTCCTTCACAATAATAGTTGTAACTTATTCTATTTTTTACAAGTATGTAGACTATGAATGCGTTTCTTTATGCATATACTCAAAAATTAATCTCATTAAGTGATTTTAGTCACAGGTGTGTCAAAGTGTCAACCAATTATAAATTAACAATGACTTCACCTTATTTGTGATTTATAACTTCCTAATCAAACAATGACTTCACCTTATTTGTGATTTATAACTTCCTAATCACATGCAAGACAATGATTACATTTTTTAATGGGGTGTTATCATGCAAATCTGCACTAGAGATCTGTCTAATAATTATAGGCTCTAGAATATTGACAAAACTTTCAGACTTTTGTCAAACACTTAGTTTACCCAGATTTCAGACTTAAAACTTGTCATTAATAAAAACACCTCTCATGCATTTAAATCAATAACCCAACAAGCTGAAACACTGAAACTAAGTTTGTAGCAGCGGAAAAATCACATAAAAAACAGCAGATTGATAAACCCATAAAACAACATAAATTTGGTTAATGTGACCCTGGAAAAACTAGTCCAAGAGGAATTTTATTGCAGCATTTATCAGGCAGAAAATTAAATTACAACAACATTAAATAACTGTACAAGTGCCTCGATTTCTGTGCCCACCGCGAAATTTGTGCCCGGTTGACTGTACGACCTCCACACCAGCAACCTGCCTCGATTTTCATGCCCAACAAACCTCGACAATCATGCCCAGCAATTCGTACACTGTACGACCCTCGAAATGTGTGCCCAATAGTGCGTACCTTGTACAGCTCTCGAAGCACTACAAGTCCGTGTTAATACTTTGGTACAGTTGGATGAGAACCACAAACATGCTTATGATCACTCCATTGACTACTAGAGTAAAATCAAGTAAGCTTTTGATAAGAAACTCAAGAATCAAACGTCGTGGGTTGGAAATATGGTCATTTTGTGGGACAAGAAAAGGGAGAAACTAGGGAGACATGGTAAATTCGACAGCCTTTGGTTGGGTCCTTTCCAAATCAGTGCAATAGGAGGGAAGACTGGTTTTTGTCCTACTAATCTGGATGGCAAAGAAAAACATCAGCTAGTAAAAGCGTAGTTACTAAAGCCTTATTTTCAGTAACAGGTCTCGAGGGCCATACCCAAAAATTTTAAAAATTGAAAAAAGAAAAAGAAGAAAAGGAAAGATAAAAAAGAAAACAAAAAAAAGAAAAAAGAAAAAGGGGGGATCTTTCTTTTTTGGGTAAAGTGTAAGTTGGTGGTAAGTTTTTATTTTGCTCGGGGATTTTTTTTTATATTCATTTCAGTTATATTCAATTTTAGTTTTATGTTAGTTGTTTCATTCCTAATAAGTTGTTTTGCATTCACATGAGCATTCCCAACGCTGGGGGGCGGGGGGGCGGGGGTTGGTTTGCTTTGTTTTTCCATCATAGATTAGATTATTCTGCTATTCTAGTATTGAAGCATGTATCTTATTGGCTCATTGAGTAAATCATAGTTGGGACTCACATTCCCAAGTCAGAAGTTTGGATTAGACCTGGGCGTTTTGGTGTTAATAAAAGTATGTCTCTTTGGGGTTGTGGGTACGACTTTGTTGGGAGCTAGGCAAACTTGTGCATCATTCTTAATCCTTAACATATTTGTCTCCTAAGGTCAAGTTGTTTGTGAAGGTCTTATCCAACCTTAGGAATATGGTCCTAAGACATTGATGGTTTTTTAGTTGGAAGGAAGCATCACTAGAGGTCACTAGGATCTCATCATTCCTTAATGGCATGTTGTACCCTTGTGGAATCACCTATTAAACACTAGATCCATCTAAGTGTTAGTCTTAGTATCTTCAAGATTAGATGTTAAAGATCATTCAAACAAAGGCATGGCCACTTGTTTCAACAATTTTTTTTATTTGGAGTATGGTGTGTTCAAGAGAAACTTCAGGCTTGTTTTGTCGGTCCACATACTTCAGATTTTCAAGGTTTTTAGGAATTTTCAGATTTTTAAGGTTTTTATACATAATATTGTAGAAAAAATATAGTACAAGTAAATTGATAAAAAAATATCATTAAATGACAAGCAAGGCGATATGATTTTTGTCTCAATCCCTAGGGCATCACCTAACAACCTTTAGTTTCAGAAGATGAGACTAACTAGGGAAAAAGAAGAAGTCCAAGGCCCTAATAAACAGTAGAGAACCCCTAAGGAGGACATTCTCTTCATACAAAGTTGACAAAATGTTGACAAAAGTCTCAACAAATCAACAAAATGCACCATAAAAACACCATTCAACTAAGCTAGGAGCATAACTTACCAACATTTAATTAAGAGTGAGTAAGGAGAAAAACCTTAGGTCACACTTGTGCATAAGTTCTTCCAACTAGTCTAGCATCAACCTCTAGCATGTGCAAAAAAAAATCTCTAGAACATCACTTCATGCACCTTCAAGACAAGAAATTCATCCCAAGAGAAGTGTGCATCACATTCATGACTCATAGAGTAAGAGAAAGAGAGTAACAAAACATATTTGAACCCATGTCTTATGATTTTACAATGATGTGAGGATGTCTATTTATACTTTTCATCCTCTACTTTTTAATTCTTGAGCCCTAAAATGGACAAAATATAGCAAAATAAGCTAAAACAAGGATTCACTTAGTGAAATGCAAGCCAAAGGGGGATGTCATGCGCCAACTAACCCCAAAATGATGCTTATCCCTCAACGCCCCCCTTCCAAGTCTGTAGGCTCAGTGGTGGAAGGATGAATCATAGGGAAAAACATTAGGGGAGAGGGCTCTGATTGCTAGAATTAGGTCCATGTGGGTGAAGGAGGTGTGTTAGATAGGGGACAACAACCCTTTACAAGACACAATCACCTCTGAATAACAAAAGCAAGGCGGTCATGTGCCTTGGTGGGTCACCCCAAGAATCCGTAGACACCAACCCATGGGCTTAAAGCCTTACATGGTGGGGACATCCACACACCGAAGGAGCAATCAGTTGTGCTACAAATCCAATTAGTTATAAGAGTGATGCCAAGGGGGGCCTTCCATGACCAATCCAGGAGGACAACAAACCCTAATCTAAATATCTATACAATATGACCCACTTTGGCCTTTACAATAATAATTTTGGACCCCTCTCTCTAGGTTAGGCCTTACTGGAGTACTGTAGCAGCTTTGAGGCATAACACCCTCAAGCAATAAGGGTTTAGGTGGCTCCACAAATGTGCAAAAAAGAGGCTGGAAATTACTGTAAAATAAGTCAAACTGAAAACCCTTTTGTAAATTTTTCTTATTCTTAGAAAATTCTCAGACTTCAACTCAGTTTCAAATCTCAATAAATCATATGTTTAATGCCCAACTCAATCCTGCTTCTCGGAGAACATATATAAGCAAAAACAATATTTATAAATAGAAACACATGAAGTCTTTTACTCTTTTCAAATCAACAATCACAAACACATAAATAATTGACACAGATATTTTTGGTCAATATGACACTGGAAAGACCCTTGTGGAAAAACCAGTGAGAGAATAGAAGTTCTTTGTTATCTTTTATAAGAAGTACACATATCTTTTACACAGTTGTCACACAAACTTATCTCTGAAATCCAAGCCTTGGATTTCTAGCTTGATCACTGTTGAAAACTCGTTGGTATTTGCGCCTCCCTCTTCCTTCTAACTATCTTGGGATTTTCTCCCTCTTCCACTGCTGGCTATTCACCCTCTGTAGTTGGGTATCTGCCCCCTTTAGTTGGAAATTCACTTTCTTTGTCTATGTTGGTGAAATCATTCTCTCTCAGAAGCAATCTCTGTCTTTGATGAATTCGCCCTCTCTCGTCAATATGAAGTGCGCCCTTATCTCAAAGATATGTGCCCCTCTTTGTCTCTAAGTACGTCATCTCTTAATCAATCTCGGAATGAGATCACACTTTCTCAGTGTAATGATGTGCCCCTTCTCAGTCATTGAAGGAAATGTGCCCTCTCTTCACTCTGCCCTCCTAGCTGAAGAAGTGCACCCCTGCTCTTTGATTGCTCACTCTCCGAGTTGTGTCATTCTCACATTGATCATCATGTGAACTTTTACCCTCTGCTTCTCTTTTATAATTTACTAGTGACTTTAGGGTTCCAAAACCCTAATTTCACTTTTCATGCAAAATTCATGCATGCAAAGTTTCTCATTAAAAAATGCATGCATGCAAATCTTGCATGCACATGTTAATTAATTAACTTTTTCCTGGTAAACTAAATTCACTTGCATGCAAAAAGTAAAAGTTCATTACCTCTGCATACTTCCAACTCTGAGGCCATGCAGAGCCCTTGTCCTCAGTTACCCCAAAAATCCAACACTCCCTTTTAACAAAAAAAAGTGTTCTACATCACTCAAAGCTTATCTCCAAAGAAGATAAATTCCCTCCTCGCCAAAGCCTATAATATGATCATGTGTTTCTAACACAATATCTAAATGCCCACCCTCTCTAAAATCCTTTCTAAGGAGATCACTTCCAATGGCCCTTCATGTTAGGCATCATTACATGAAGGACATCTTAACCTGCAAGTATTAACACTCCCTCTTAACGAGGGAGGTCCTTTTGACCAGTCCACCACCAGCATCCATCTTCATACACATCAGGTTGTCTATTGTAGAAGCTCCCTCAGACTCTAAAGCTTGTCTCTTTGCTAATCCTGGAATACGAACTGTAGACCTGTTCATGCCTCTCATGCTCTGAGAAGTCTCAACTTGCTCTTGCTTAACCCTTAGTGTCATGTCATACCAACTGAACCTCTTGCTAGTACTAGAAGAAGTAGCCTCTCGCTCACTCCCCTGAATTGAAGACTGGATACTCAGTGCCATTTCAATCTCATAGCATCTCGCTCTCCCTCTATCTCATGCACTGATAAAGAATTTGATATCCACCCAAATCCTCCAGACGTAAGTTTTCCTCGCACCACATACTCCTAGTCTCTCCTATCACCTAGAAACACTAGATCAACCGGATCCATTGCCAATGCATAGATGAATATATGTCCACTCTTGAAAAATACTGCATATCCATCATCTTCCAAGGCTGGAACTGAGAGTGTGTTTTCTTTCATCTCTGGAACAAAGACCACCTCTGACACCTCCAAAAGTTTCCCAAACTCTAGCTGGAACCTAACATGTCCATCTCCTCTTACTGCATGCACTGTTTCCTCTCCACTCTATACTAGACGGTATGGACCTATCTCTAAAATGCTAAGGAATACATCTTATATTCCTTTCATGTGGCTAGAATACCCACTGTCAACTATCCACTTCCTAGCATCCTCAAGTCCACTACTATTGCAAGCTGAAACAAATGAGAAAAGTGAGAGTTCCTTCTCAAATTTCTTAGTGAATTCATCCACCTTAGATAAAGCTGCCAATTGTCCCTCCTCTTTCTTACCTTCCATTTTGTTAGGACATTGACCTCCATAATGGCCAAACATATTACATGCATAGCATGAACCTTTCTCAAGCCCTTCTCACCTTTCCAACTAGATCCACCTCTAGAACTCTTTTTCCCTTTTCCCTTGCTTTTTCTCACAAGTGCCACATCCTCCTCCTCATTACCAGCAAAAGAACCTCCATGCACATAATCTTTTCAAGTTTCTTCTTGTATGAAATCCTCTCAAAGATGATCCCATTTGGGAAGATTTTCCCTTGCCACAATCGCTTCAACGAACACTACCCAAGGGATGGTCATGCCATTCAGGGTTGTTTGTACAAGCTCACTATCAACAACCACCTCCCCAACTCCCCCAAACTCATCTCGCACTTGAGTTATTCTAGTATAAGATACGATGTTACATTTTCAACTTTAATCATTTTCATGCTCTTGATTTTCTCTCTCAATACCATCTTTATGTTTTTTTTTAAACTCTGGTAAAGTCTGGTTAAGGTATCCCACATCTGATAATCATTGCCCTTACCGGTCACATGTGGAATCACATGGTCCTTAATTGCATCAAGAATAATTCTCTTGGCCTTGATGTTATTTTTCTGATATGTTGCAGCCTGCCAAAGTTGTTGCATCTGTAGGCACCGTCATAGGTTTCACTTGTGTGTTGTTTACTATATCCCACAGCTCACATTCCTGCAGAAGCAGGACAATCCTTTCTTTCTAAGGACTGAAATTAGCTGCCCCATCCAACTTGTCCTTAACCTTCAATCTTGTAGCCATGATCTTCACAACTGAAAAACAAATCCAAGTTTTGTCATGGTGAACAAGATAACCCTCTCTTTCTCAGATCCATTCTTTGCTCTCACAAATTTGGTGTTTCTTTCACTTATCTGGTCTTTGCTCTCACAAATTTGATAGATCTAATGTGTTTTTTCACAAATTTGGTCTCTACTCTCACAGATCTGATAGATCTGATGTATTTTCTCACAAATTTGGTCTTTGCTCTCACAGATCTGATAGATCTGATGTATTTTCTCACAAATTTGGTCTTTGCTCTCACAGATCTGATAGATATGATGTATTTTCTCACAAATTTGGTCTTTGCTCTCACAGATCTAGTCTTTGCTCTCACAGATTTGGTCTTTTCTCTCACAAATTTGATAGCTAATGTGTTTTCTCACATATTTGGTCTTTGCTCTCACAGATATGATAGATCTTATGTGTTCACTCACAAATTTGATCTCTGCTCTCATAGATCCGGTGTGTGTATGCTCTGATCTCTCAATTGTGCTATGATACCATGTAAATTTTTCTTATTCTAAAAAATTCTCAAACTTCAACTCGATTTCAAGTCTCAATAAATAAGATGTTTTATGTCCAACTCAATCTTGCTTCCTGGAGAACATATATAAGCATAAATAATATTTATAACTAGAAACACTTGAAGTATTTTACTCTTTTCAAATCAACAATCACACACATAAATAATTGACACCTAAGTTGGACAAAATGGGGAAACAAGAACGAGTTTCCGAAACGGGTACGCGTTGGAAACGTGACCCCCCAAAATTTAGGAAACGGGGAAACGCGATATATATATATATATATTATAATTATTTACAGATTAAATTCAACATCACATTTAACATTTTTACTCATAATTTTATAAGTGATTCCATAATGCAAGTACTAAGTACTAATATCCAAAAAAAACACAATGATTTTACCCATAAACGATTCCATAATGCAAGTGGAAATAGCCAAAAAAAACTTTCAAAATGAGGTTAAGCCTCTAATACATATATTTCCAGATTCCAAAATCAGCGTTTATATATGATGCTACAAGTACAATACTACATCAACATGAACAATGAAAATATAAAGAAAACATGAGTTGAAGCCTGAAGACTAATAGTGATCATGCTCGGGCTCATCTTCATCCTCCACCAATATACAAAACAAAATGGCACCACCATGACCACACTATCAATATTCAGCAACCCAACCTGCTGCCAACACCGTGTCCACTTCTTGAGCCTCCACTGTGACCTTTGCACCACCACCATGAGCTGGAAATGGAGGCGTGGGCTGCCAACGAGCCGTGAGGATGAGTTGTCCTGCCCAAGATAATGCATACACTAAAGCCAAAGATCCGTAATGATGAACCGTAAGCCTTGAGCTATGTCAATGCACCGTTAGTTATTCCAATGGACTGTGAGCTGCCAATGAGCATTGGGGATAAGCCGTGATGGCAAAAAGGAGGCATGGGTGTTATTTTATAACAAACCCAAGGCATAAAAAACATTTCGGAAGCCTCTAAAACCATAGCCGGAAAAGGCAAAAATCCAAAAAATTAAAAAAACAAGTGTTTTAGGCAGACTATGGAAGGAAACGCGGGATTTTAGTGAAATTCGATTTGGAAACGGGTTTTCGATTTAAGGAAACGAGTTTCCAACAAGCGAAACGGTCCCCATCAATTGGAAACGGGTTTCGTTGCCGTACGGTACGGGTTTCCGAGTTTTCGTCAAGAAACGGCTGGAAACGTCCAGGGGGAAAGTTTCCTACAACATAGATTGACACAGAGATTTTTGGTTAATATGACCCTAGAAAAACCCTTGCAGGAAAACTAGTGAGAGAGTAGAAGTTCTTCATTATCTTTCAGAAGTACACAAATATTTTACATAGTATTCACACAAACTTATCTCTGAAATCCAAGCCTTGGATTTCCATCCTGATCACTGTTGAAGATTCCTTGGGATTTGCGCACCCTATTCCTTCTAACTGTATTATGATTTGCTCCCTCTTCCACAACTGGATATTCTCCCTCTATAGCTAGGTATTTGCCATTTGTAGCTGGTAAGTCGCCCTCTCTGTCTTTGCTGGTGAATTCGCTCTCTTAGAAGCAATCTTTGTCTCTGATGAATTCACCCTCTCTCTCCTCCAGATGAAGTGCTTCCTTCTCTCAAATATGTTCCCCTTTTCTGTCTCTGAGGTATGCCCTCTCTCAATCAATCTCTAAATGAGATCACACTTTCTTAATGTAATGATGCGCCCCCTCTTAGTCACTAAAGGAAACGCACCCTCTCTTCTCTCTGCCCTCTCGGTTGAAGAAATGCACCCTCACTCTTTGAAGCATGCCTCTACTCTTTCACTGCTCACTCTCTGAGTTGTGTCAATCTCACATTGATCATCATGTGAACTTTTACCCTCTACTTCTCTTTTATAATTTACTGGTGACTTTAGGGTTCCAAAACCCTAATTCACTTTTCATGCAAAATTCTCGCATGTAAAGTTCCTCATTAAAAAATGCATGCATACAAATCCCGAAGTTAATTAATTAAATTTTTCCCATTAAACTACAAATCACTTGCATGCAAAAAGTAAAAGCTCGGACAACTCTGCATGCTTCCAACTCTAAAGCCATGTAGAGCATTTGTCCTCAGTTACCCCAAAAATCCAATGCCTTCTCTCCGATATAATTTCCAACAACTAAAACTTATTTTCCATCTAAAATTTCACATGTAAATACACCAAAATACGAAGATATTGGTGGCTGGAAACTTTCTATACTTTCATCGTCAAAAACTCTCTCCATAATCTGGAAAATTTCTGAATTATTCATGGGAAAACATGACTAAAAATTAATCATAAAATTGTCTGAACATAACCTTATTAAGCATGGTTGTCCAGAAGGCAAAAGTTCTGCGCTTTCTTCCAAAATGTTAGGTTGTCCAAGGGTAAAAAGATCAGCATTTTCATCCCTAGTATCATCACCATCAGTATCAATATCATTATGATTTATGCGTATGTTTTGAAAAAAGTCAACATTATATTTGTGACTTATAAGATATTTAATTACATTGGTAACATCTCACCTGCTTAATGAAAAGCATATTATTTCCATCACCTTCTTTAACATAATACTGCCATTGATTAGAGTTGGAAAATCAATAGATCTTGTTGATCTTTCCCTTTTGTAACAAATTGCTGTGAAAACATGTTAACCTGAGAAAAAACGCTGCCACAAAACCAAGTTTTGTATGTATTTGTGTGGAATAGAACTATAGGACTTGAGGTGTTGCAATAGTTTATTTAAAATAATTGCTTTGGAGATTGTATGTTCTCAATTTTATGATTTGCTGGTCTCTTCATAGATGGATAAAATTGATGAGGAGTTTGTTTGCAGAATTTTGGACAGGAAAACAGGGTGTCTATTGTTCTACCCACCGGTGAAGAGTTTAAGTGCAATGCTGAAGTAATCAATGGTAGTCACAAACATGAAAAAGAAGGTACCGTCTCTTTCAATTCTTATTTATCTGTATTTTCTAAAATGTTATAAAAACCTTATATCTTTAATTATCTATAACCATAACAATTGGCATGAGAAATGGTTTATGTAAAAGCTGTTAGTGGGGAAATTAATTTTTCATTTTACTCACATACTGCATATGATCAGTGAATTATTTTTTTTATCTTTATGATTTTTGTCATTGTCCTAAATGCACTTTGGTCGATTACCAGTAGCTTTGTAATTTCTCCTACAGGTTAAAAGGTATGATTCGATGGCAACAAATGGATCACATTTATAGTGCCTTTACAGACTATGTAGTTTAGTTGCAATAAGTTGGAGTTTTGCATTTAAAACTATACATTTTTTCACAAGTTACACCTGAATTTTTGTAGGTTAGGTTTTTTGTGAATGCTAGTTTTGTGGTTCTATTTGAGCCAAAAAGTAATATACAAGAGCTATGAAGCGACTACCAAGCAGGCCTATTATCAATTCCTAGAAAATCCTGTTATATACAACTTGAGAGTCCTAAAGTGTCATTTAAAAAACTAGAACTTCCAGTCTTCTTTGGGATTTGGAACGATATCCAAGCTTTGAATATGAGAACAATATTGGTGTACAATCAAAGGTGACTGTCAAAGGCAAGTTTTTATTTGTTGATGATTTTATTGGGTCAGAAGAGTTATGATCACTATGTAATGTCAAAGGTATCTAGTGATATGATTTGTTTAGCTGTGATATGGTTGATATATTTAGCAGATTACTCCCCAAATGTTGGCTACTAGAATAGTCACTGTATTCAAAGCATTTAAACCAACTAATATAGCATCTACATCTCGAGTTTAATTATCAGAAATTAACAGCAGCACATGGCAGTAATCAGAGATATTCTCATTCATTCAAAGCAAAACAATAGGACATCCCAATCAAGAAGACCAAACATTTATTGTGGGAAGAATCCAAAATCATGAACTCAAGTGAGTTAGACATCCATTAACATACTTAGTGTGCAACTTAGTGTGCATGCATGAGAAAGAAGCACAACATGAAACTAGAACATTTTGCTGCAGTTAATGAATTCTGCTAGAAATTAAGAGTGTTCATGGTTTTTAAATTTTTTTCTCTAAGACTGCATTTGCCCAAGGTATATTAATGTAAATTTTCAGGCCTTAGGTGACTCTTGTCCTATGTTTCTCTGTAATTAAATAAATCAAATCTGAACTTATTTAATATTTAACAACAGAAATAAATATTTCTGAACATGCGACGATCGCACATATAGCTGAAAATGAACAGCAGAAGCATAAACATGGCACACAAGAATTTTGTCCTTCAAATCAACTTATCATTTGATAACCAAAATTTACATCCCCCTAAGTTTACATCACCCTAAGTTTACATCCTAAGTTTACACATCACCCTAATTTTACATCCTACTGAAAAGAAAGTTGAAACAACACACCTACACAGAAATATGAGGAACTGTTGTACCTTGTACAACACTGTATGATACTATACTAGCAGTGTTCTATCTTGCTGGTCGTTCCTCTTCCTGCTATCTGTGTTTTCTCCTTGGCTTCACTTGTGTGTGTTCCTCACACAACTTCCTTGGTGTGTTCTACACACTTCTCCTGCCATCTTGTTCTATTTATGCTTTGAGAGAGATAACTTATCTCCTCAATTCTATCAACCAATCTCAACTAATATCCTTAATACTCACAACCACCTTATCTCAACAATCATGTGTATGGCTAAGATTATATCAACTCCAATTCACTAATATTTTAGAATCTCTAGAATTATGTCATTTAGATTTCTACGACTAAGAGATTAAAGCAATTTAGACTTTAACTTTCATTTATTAAGTGAAATTACAAGATGGTATTGTTTCCCACTTTTACTAAGTGGTCATTATTGATGTTTCCCCACTTAGCAGCATCAAACAAACATTCTTCCAGAATGGTCATGCTGATTTGACCAAGGGGGAATGATATGTTCACTCACGGGGCCATTTGGCTAGTAGTGAATGGCCCAAGCACAGTCTTTCTCCTAGTATTAGCCATGTTGATTTGGCTAGGGGTGAAAGGCTCAAGATGCTCTAACATTGCTTGCTCTAGGACGGAGTGATCTATTTTATATATGAGCAGGTTTGACTTGTTTAGAAGTTTAGTCTAATGTTGAATTGACGTAGACTTTAAGAAGCATTTGGGGCTTCTTAGCGGGTCTATTCAACATTAGAGCTCTATATGAATAGACGTGCATGTGAGGAGAAGAATAACATTAAGGATCATGGACAACTTTTCTAGTAAAGAAGAAATAATCAAGAAGACAAGTCAAACCATTGAAGAAGTCCCCAAAAAAATTTAAAGAAGTCCCAAGAAAGATTGAAGACAAAAAGCACAAGTCAACCCTAGAAGAAAAGTATAGTCAGCCTAGAAGTCAAAATAGAGATGACTTAAAGTGTATAATTAAATGATCAAACATTTTATTTTATCATATCAATACAACACATCATCTCCACTCTCTTAGTGCGCAATTTCAACCAAGTCTACCGAAGGTACAAGGAGAAATTTTGTGGAGGCTCTTATCATCTGTAAGGGTTCACCATCTTGGTAGGGTTTCTTGTGAAGAATGGCACACTCTTTATGTGCTAGGGTTTTATCTTCATGGTGATGTACTTGAATTATTAGACTGATTTCTTCTAAGAAAAGTTGGCTGAGTTTTCTGCCAAGGTTGGGTTTCCTTTTGAGTCTATTGTGTATGGCTATCCTTCTATGATCTTTTGTTTCCATTGCAATTTAAGTTGAAATTTTCAGTGTGTAATTATTCAATGAAAACAGTGGGATGAAATTACTACTTGAAATCATTAGGACGTAATTATTAGATATGAAAATTGCATTTCTACTGCTATAAGAAAATTCAACACCATATCATAGCAGTATTGAAGGCAGCCATTGACAATTTCAGATTGAAGTCTCGGACCAGATCCTTTCTAAAGAATTGAATTTTTCAGCCAAGGAGAAAATCTAAATTCTTTGGGTTCATCTTATTTTTTCATCTTCCAATTTTGACTGGTAGCAGGTGTGAATCTGGCGGCATAAGCTGCATGTGTTAAAGTTTGAGTACATAATTTGATAGGCCGTACAACAGTTTTGACTGAGTTTGATTGCTGCAATTTTTTACCAGATTTCAGATAACTTGTTAAGATGGTGACCGATCTCAAGGTAGAATATAGTTTGGATGGTAGTGCAAATTTTAGTACCTAGAAGACCAGGGTACTCTTCATCTTGGATGAATATGAGATTTAGAATTATGTAAAGGAAGATGTCTTAGAACCAGAAGGTGCTGAGGAGAAAGCTAGGCACAAGAAGAATGAAGTAAAGGCTAAGAGGATCTTGATATATTCCATAAAAGATCATTTGATTCCACATTGCTTACTTGAAGACTTCCAAAGCAATGCTGATGCCTTGGTGGGATTATTCGAGAGTAAGAACACTAGCAGGAAATTAGCCTTGAGGAATCAACTTTGTTATATCATGATGACCAAATCAGATCCAGTTGCCACTTATTTTATGAAAGTCTCTCAGTTGAGAGATCGACTTAAGTCCCTTGGAGACACCATTGATGATGCATAACTTGTTACAGTGACTCTTAATGGATTTCCTTCTTCACGGGATTCATTTGTTCAAAGCATTTGTAGATGAGAGGAGTTACCCAAGTTTGATCAGCTATGGACGGATTGTGTCCAAGAGGAGGCAATAATATTGTCCAAGAATAGCTTGCAGAGACCTCAGAATGAAGAAAATCAAGCTCTTGTAGGCTGCAGCTCATGCAAGAAAAGGAAAGGAAGAAGAAATTTTGGGAAGAAAAATATAGGTGTAGGATCAACTCTAGTTCAAGGACAGAAGAAGAAGGATATTTCAAAAATCAAGTGCTACAATTACCATACATTTGGTCACTATGCTTCTCAGTGTCCTCAAAAGAAAAGGAATGGGAAGCAACATGTGTCACCAACTGATGTTGATGGGAATCCACCATAGAAGATAGAATCTAAACTTGATGAGATTGTAGATGAACTTCGAAAATAATATCTCTTTATCTTTGCTCTCACAGGAACTATTACAAATAGTAGTGATACCTGGTTGGTAGACAGTAGTGCTTCCAGGCACATGACAGGTTACCAAGATTCTCTTAGAGATTTGACAGAGAAGGAATCAACATTACAAATGGAACTTGGAGACAAAGCCAAGTATGTCGTAAAAGGACTTGGAACAACATAGTTTTAGATAGAGTCCAAAGATTCTCTACACATGAAAGATGTATTGTTTATACCAGGATTAAGGAAGAACCTACTCTCTATATCAACATTGGAAGATAGAGGTTACAGAGTTGCATTTGTCAATGGTTAGGTTCTTGTATGGCCTAAGGGATCAAGCATAGACTTAGGATTGATTGGTGTTCAAGAGGGAGACTTGTACAAATTGTTAGGACGTTTATCCCAAGCATTGGTACATGACAGTATCAATTTATGTGAGCTATGACATCGAAGATTTGCTCACCTACATTACAGGGATTTTTCAGCATTAAGGATGGTTATAGGTCTTCCACAGCTCTTGGTATAGCATGAGGGTGTTTGCAGGGGTTGTGCACTTGGCAAGAATGCCAAGGGTTCTTTTTCGAGCAGTGATAGTAGGTCCAAGGGGATCTTGGATCTTGTGCATCCAAATGTATGCAAACTGATGACAGTATCAACTTTGGGTGGTTTCTGTACTATGTGACATTCATTGATTATTTCTTTTGGAAGACATGGATCTACTTCATGAATGCCAAGGATGAAGTCTTCAACATGTTCTAGGAGTTCGGGGCTCAAGTAGAGAACCTCACAGGAAAGAAGATCAAGGTTTTGAGGTTAGATAATGGAGGAGAGTTTACTTCCAACGACTTGAGTGATTTTTGTAAGAATTTGGGGATCAAGAGGGAGTTGACAGTTCCTTACAACCCTCAGTAGAATGGGGTTGTGGAAAGGAAGAACAGGTCCATTATGGAGGTTGTCAAAGGGATGATTCATAAACAGAATTTGCCCATGTTCTTATCGGTAGAGGCATCCAACACAATAGTTTATGTTCATAACAGGAGTCCTCACGGATATTGGGAGACAAGATTCCCGAATGCCAGGAGGCATTCATAGGAGTGAATCTTGAGGTCAGTCATTTGAGGATATTTGGTTGTCTAGTATACATCCCTGTGCCCAAGGAGAAGAGGACAAAGTTAGAACCTTCTGGGAAGAAGGGTACTTTTGTGGGATACAACGAGACTTCGAAAGCCTACAGTATCTACATTTGGGGACAACATCAGATTGAGGTTAGTCGAGATGTTACTTTTGATGAGGAGGTAGCCTTCAGGAGGTCTAGAGGGTCTCATTTGGAGATTGATAGTGTTGAGTAGGAGGCTTTAGAGGATTATGGTACAGATCCCTCTAGTCTAGTTGTTCATTCTTCAAAATATCAAAAGGAGTCAGTAGATCGATCAGAGCAGACGATCTACCTAGAGATGTTGCGGTGACCAGGAAGAGGCCAACATGGCTTCGTGATACATTGCAAGATGCAAAGAAGCATACAACTTCCTGGGCTATTTTCAGGGAGAGAAAAAGACCTCATAGGTTCTCAAGTTATATGGCATTGATGAGTCATATCATTGATTTCGAACCTTCCAATTATGAGGAGGTAGTAGGCCAACATGTTTGGAAGGATGCCATGATGGAGTATTAGTTCATCATGAAGAATGATGTATGGGAGATAGTTCCAAGACCATAAGGGAAGTCAGTGGTGACTTTCAAGTGTATCTATAAGATCAAGCATGCAACAGATCACATCATCGAGAAGCACAAAGAGAGGTTTGTGGCGAGAGGATTCTCCTAGGAAGAGGAGTGGACTATGAGGAGACTTTTGCTCCAGTTGTCAGGTACACTTTCATCAAGGCTATTATTTTTCTTGCTTCATTTATGGGTTGGAAATTATATTAGATGGATGTAAAGAACGCATTACTCAATGGTGTATGTTATGCTGCACCTGTACCCAATGCACCTTCAAGTGTACCCTAGGGAGAGATGGCCATTTTTTCGACCAGGAGGGGTGTTATCGAGCAATGGTGGTCATGGATGGGCCCTTTGGTCCATCCTTCAGGAGTACTATGGGTTAATGGCACTGCTGATTTCCCATTGATGGGGTTTTTAACCTCGGGGTTGGTGTTTAGGGATCCTAAGGGTTGATCACTGGGTCACATGGATCCATATCCTGCTTACGATCTCTGGTGGCCTTTGCTTCAGCTACAAGACATTCGTCTCCCTTCGTAGCCACTCAAGACACCCTCCTGGCCCTTCAATCAACGGGCACTTGCTCTCCCTAGCCTTTTCTCCTCAGAGGAAGACATCCTCCATGCTAGGCCTTTTTGATGCTTTGAGGAGGGCGTTGAGGGATTGTACACCATTCTAGGGGTTAGATGGGTTATAACGTCCTCTTGCCAGCTCACTCTAGCCTTTCCTTTGGAGTGATTCACTTATTTGAGCACATTTTGGCACCTGGGGTTACAAATACCCCAAGTAGCCTACCTTGAGCCTACCTTAGGCCATATTTTATTATTATTTTATTTTAATTTTAAGTTGACATTTTGTAATTTCAAATTGACATGTTTTAAGGCAAGCATGCTTGAATATTTTGTAAAAGGTGAGTGTGAGATAATATAAATAGATCTCCTCACTTTCATTTTAAAAATAAGACTCATGGGATAAGACACTATGTTACTCTTTTACCGTTCTTAGGGATCTTGGAGTGATGTGCACCTCTCGAGGAGACTTCTTTTTCTGGCTTAATGCCAATCTCTTAAAGTATCTTTGGTTCTTGCTCTTTGCTAAGGTGATGCTAGAATGGTTAGCTTAACACATGCACAAGGAAGTATCGATGCTCTTGTCTTGATTTCTCTTTGTTAAATGTTGATGGATGATGCTTGTTTATGGTTGAATGGTAGCCATTAGTTCTGCATTTTGTCTAAAATAGGTCATTTTCAGCCTTTTGTCACCATAGTATTGTGAAGGATGTCCTCTAGAAGGGATTCTTATAAGCTTGGGCCTTAGGTCTCTGGGTTTTTCCCTAGCTAGGCTTCCTTTAACAAGCCCTTGTGGCTGTTGGAGAAGGCCCTAGCTTGCCAAACTTTGGAAAGACCTCTCAAGAGGAAGGTTGGTCACCTTCCTTGATTCTCTAGGGTTAGGGTAAAACCTTAAAATCCTTGACTTTATTCTCATACAATTTTCCTTCAATTTAATTTAATTTTCATATGTTTATATTTGCATTTTACATGGTAGATTAGGGTAATTTTAGGTCTGCAATTTTATGTTAGAAACTCAAAAAAAATTAATAGTTTTGCACTTTTGGGCCTCCTTGAAATTTCGGGCCCTAAAATTTTGCGACCTAAAATTCTGCTCTCCAGAATTTTGGGCCTCCCTAAAATTCCACACCCTAAAATTCTAGGTCCTCCCCAAAATTTCGCACCCTAAAATCTCAGACGTCCTAATGTCTTGGCCTGAAATTTCGGCTTCCATAAGTACTTGAATCGATGACTGATACATGTTACTTGTACTATTGTACCTGTGCATTTCTTATTGTTTGACAAATTACTTATACTTATCATACTATTTGCACATCGGTATTCATTAGATATGCAATTGGCTTATCCTTGGATGAACTTCACAATTCATATGCATGCTCATAGTACATCTATTCCACTTTTTGTTTGACTCCATTGGGCATTGGTCACTAACCTTAAAACATATGAGATATATTTGGTGTCCAAGTTTCTTTTGCAGAGTTACATAGGCTTTTCCTTAGGAGGTTTCGAGTTCTGAAGAAGTTTGGAGAAGTGACTAAGGTGACAGTGGTCACTTTCTCCACATATGTTTGCCGGTGGCTTGGACTGCCATTTCAACCGGTAACAGCAAGGACAAACATCTAACAATTATGGCAAGAGCCACTTTAGGAGGAGGTCTCATAGAGATAAAACTCTACGTTCTGCTAATGAAACAAATACCTCTACTAAATCCTCAAGTGATGACATGACTACGTCAGAAATTTTAGTGAGCTGCAATTCTAAAATCTCAGCTCATAAGAAAAGGAAAAAGAGAGAGTCTATAGATGACTTGAACGGAGAATTTAAGAAGATTTGGCCACCTACCTTTAATGGTGAGGTGAAGATAAGAGAGGAATTTGAAAGGAAAAATCAAATTCTGGAAGACATGCTTCACATGTATGCAATGGACAAACCAAACCAGTGGGAAGATTATTTACACTTAGTAGAATTTACCTATAATAATTGTTATAAGGCTTCTCATTTGAAGTTCTTTTATGGTAGGATATGTAACATTCCTATCAGCTGGGATGATCCTGTAAATAGGATCATGATTGGTCTCGACATGCTCAAAGAAATGGAACAAGAAGTGAAAAAGATTTAAAAGAATTTGAAGATAGCTCAAGGTAGACAACAAAATTATGTTGACCTAAATAGACTCCATAAGGAATTTAAGGATGGAGAACATGTGTATCTAAAAGTGAATCCAAAAAGAAGTTCACTAATACTAGGGAAGTGTAATAAACTTGCACCTCGATACCGACCTTTTGAGATTTTAGCCAGAATAGACCCAGTGTCCTATCAACCTGCATTCGTAGCTAACATCAAGATCCACAATGTATGCCATGTTTTATTACTTAAAAAATATGTTCATGACCTTAACCATGTTATTGATTGGGTTGCGATTCAAGGGGAACCAAAGGGAGATTTCTAGCTAGAACCCCTGTGCATAATAGATAGGAAAGAAACATTTCTTTGGAATTGAGCCATCGCTTAGGTAAAGATGCAATGGAAACATTTTGAACTAGATGAAGCCACCTAAGAAATGGAGGATGCCATGGGAGATGCATATCGATTTATGTTTCAGTGATGAACACGGTTGAAATATAAGAACTTTGAGAACGATGTTATGTTAAGGGGAAGGGGATGTAATATCCCAAGACCCCTTACAATTAAATAGCAATTTTGATGTAGTTGGTTATTGTTTTAATGAAAATAGTGTATATGACATTGAGATTGATGCATTATGAGACATTATTGCAATGATGATGTAATTGTAAATTTTCATTGAACATACTCAGTTAGAAGGTTCTAAACCAATTGGATAGAACCAAAGTAATGAGGAGCCATGATATCGCTAGGGGAAAAGTAGTTAGAAAGAAGCCAAGTGTCAACTCTAACAATTATCACTTCCCAAACATATGGGTCGAAACTTCTCCCTTAAAATATTCTGTAACTCCTAAAGTTTAGGAAGGAGGTGTTTTTTTCTAATCAAGAAACAAGAGAAACTCTTAAAAAAAGAAAAAGGAAAAACTTTGGAAAAGAAAAAGCTCGGACAAACAAGATGAAGAGACAAGAAGTTATCCCTGAGGGAGAGAGGGTTAAAAATGAGGGAAACAATGAAGCTAGCTATTCTAGGTGGTTGTGAAAAAAAAATACAATACACTGGCGCTCAAGTTCAATCTGGCTTAGTAAAAGGAAGGAATCTCTATGTGGATACAAGGAACACTTAAAGTGTTGTATGAGGCAGGAACTTGAGTGCCAGATGCTCATAGCCTTGGAAAAGGATAGGGAAAATGGGAATTCTTGAATTATACGTAAACAACTGTACAAATGATCTTGTATGCATATTGTTGGGTGTGACAAATAATGGGTGTGCATTGTTTAAAAGGATTGATAAAGTTCAGTATGGACATAAGTTAGAAATTGGACAAAGAACCTGAACCCTAACTCTTCTTAGTCCTAATGATGTCACGGCTTAGCTCGGGGGTGACTACTGAAGCAGAAGGATAAGAGCTTTCGGTTCGAGTCTATGGTTGGGTAGTTTGAGGATTGCCCAGTTTGGTTTTTGAAGAAGCTCATTGGAAGCAGATAAGTACCCTTATTTATTGTTGATATGTTTGTTATCGCAAGAGCTTTTAAGAAATGATTTGGCTATTGAATATTTCTATGAGAAGTTCTAGATTATATTTACATGCAAAATAATAAATACTAAAGCAAAAAAACATTTTTTTTTGGTAGGTTTTGTAACTAACCATTGTATTTGTGTAAATATACTACTATGTATAAAGATATCGGATATATACATGTGCACTTTAATGATCCAATCATGGTTTCCAATTTCAATGAGCTTAACTCACAATTTAATGCTCATTTTTAAATATATATTCGAAACTGAAACTCATGAATGAAAACACATTGAATCTTTTCTTCAATTGTATTGCTGAAAAAATAAACCAAACACATAAATGTACACAAGATGTTTGGGCAATGCCCTTGGAAAAACCCAAGAGGGAAAACCAGTTATTATCATCATCCCATGGGAAATTTCTGAGTTTAGAGCAATTTATGACAACAATAAATACAACTGTACTTATCTAAAAATGTGTGCCAACATTCTACCTTGAAAACTGAACTCTGTTGTAAGACCAACATTAAATGTTGTAGGCTCTGCTCCAAAATCATCATATTTTAAAGTTCATCATAAATTGGCTAAAAATAATAATTCTTTCTCTCACATACACACACACATATCAAATGAAATCATTTTTTTTTCTACTTTTTAATTGAAATAAAAACTATGTAGCATGGGAACCGCTCTAGGGTTTCAGGAAACTCGTTCTCGAAGTTTCGACCTTCCAGGGAACTCGGGAACTTGTAGGAAACTTTTTCGATCCAACGGGAAGCGTTCCGAATGGTTGGGAACTTTTACCCTCTAAAATCGGGAACTTGGGGACTTTTTTTTGCAAACAACATTCATATTTCCTCGTGACTGTACATATACATGGTTGATTAATATTTTTTTTCTCTAGAAAACTAAGTTTCATTAAAAGTCTTTTTCGTGCTTCTTTGTTGAGTTGGTGCAATGATCTCTATGTGTAGCTGGTTCTAGAGTATTCACTCATTCCTATGCTGAATTGGAGTTACCACTAATTAATAATAAATATAAATCTATTTTGACATTTTATATATTAAATAAAAGAAAGTAAATTTATTTGTTTTACTATTTACTTTATGAATAGAAAATAAACTTTTAACTAATTGGAAATGATTTTAAATCTTTCTTTAAAAGTAAATTCATGTATTATATTTAAATAAAAATTATCTTGATTTTTATTTTATAATAATTTAAATTTGATTATTTATACAACTTTGCAAATGCTCTAGCATAGCATAAAATCTCTTGTAAACATATAATATTCTAATACATTTTAATCATAGTTACACAAAAATGTAAACTTACTCTATAAATATAGCCACAAATATAGGGACTATAACTTCTAAAAGTCCCCACTTTAGAAAGAGTCTACCTTATATAATCAATGATGTGAATGGTAATCTTGATTTTATTGCCATTTCTATATTTGGTTACAACAGTAATACAAGGAATATGCTAAGTCATGTGGTTTATGTTTATGCTTATTTTATTCACTATGTTTTTTCTCTTCTCATGTTTTTTTTTAAATTATTTATATATATATATTTTATTTTTTTAATATATATTATTGATGTTCCCAACATGTAGTTTCTTACAAATTTGGGGTAAACTTCTACACTGATACTCATACCCACGTTCTGAAAACTTATGCAACATAAAATAAAACCTAGTGTAAATCTATCTTAATTTTGAAGTTTGAAGTCTTCAAGTGCAAGAGTCCAAAAGAATAATTAAAATTCATCTATAGTCTAACTTTTTTTTTAAGAGCTTAAAACTTTGTGGAAAGATTTATGACCTTAAGAAAGTTTACACCTTGATGAATTGGAACCTCCAAGTGCTTGATAAATTTAAGATTAAAATGGATGTACATTGATATGACTTGTAGTCTCACCATAACAAGGGGCATTATTATTTATTGCAATCATAATTACTTATTATTGAGCCTAGAGGCCCATTCTTCAACCAGGTAAGGGGATGTGTAACTCCTTGAGTGCTTATAATGGGCTTATAATGGGGTCAAATAAAAATAAAAAATAAACGAAAATAATTTGAATATACCAAAATATTGGTCTCCTTGATAAATTAATTAATTTTTGAGTATATATATACCAAAATAAACCAACCTGATTCATTGCACCTAGAGGCGCATTCTACCAACCAGTAGTGGGCCACGCTTATAATGGGCTTATAATCCGCTCAAATAAAAATTAAAAATAAAAGAAAAGAATTTGAATAGACCAAAAAATTTGTCACCATGATAAAAATAAAATAAATATCAAAACATAATAAGGCTTGATAAAATAATTAATTTTTGAGTATATTTGTACCAAAATAAACCTAACATTTATCAAATTAATTAAAGAACTCTTTCAAAAAAAAGTTTAAATTGTTGTTTTGTATTTTACATTGAAATGGGAGTAAAGAGAATATCATCATAACAAACTTGATTAATTTTTCTAGAAGTCCATGCAGGGAGATGTGTAACTCCTTTCGAGCTTATAATGGGCTTATAATCATGTTTATAATGAGCTTAATTAAAAAAAATAAAAATAAAATTTGAATGTACCAAAAAGTTAGTCCCCTTGATAAACATAAAATAAATATCATTTTATATTGCTCTGCTGAATAAAATAAAGAGATTATCATCATAACAAACTTAATTCAAACATATCTTTAAATTCCACAATGCCAGCTTCCATAAATTAAAAGATATGATTAATAGAATTTATTTAAAAAATAAGAAGTGGATCTTAAATAAATTGTCTACCTTTTAAATATCTAAATATCCAAACTGTATACCAATACATGAAAGAAAAATACAATATCCAGATTACATGATCACTCTAATTACCAACAAATAAATGACTAGCTAAAATAAATTACAAAATTACATTTTTAATTTAGTTTTTTTTTACATGGTAAAGTGAGTAGACAAAAGTAAATTACATTTTTAGTTTATGCTTGGGAGTTTGATATAAGCTTTTGGATGTCTATTTTAATTGAGCCGGATAACATATAACGGGTTCAAAAAACTTCAGACTTCAACACATTATGGGGCATTCAGAGTGAAATACGAATCTTGGAGAGCTTTACCAGAACACTTTTTCTCTTATTTCTAGAATTAATGCACGGAAAATAAATTTATAAAACTGTACAATGAAAATAATTATCAGGAAAATGAGAACATATATTTGCAAAGAGGGTCCCTCGAAGTTATAGAGGTCGTGACAGAAGAAGCGCATCCGGTCTGATTGATTCTGTTTTCGGTATTAGATACGCTAAGGGTTTTCTCGTTGGTCGATCATAATTGCAGACATGGCATTCAGTGTAATGTCCATAAATCATGATGTAGTCCGCGTGGTACAGTTTTTCTTTGCAATTCCTGTACAGTTCGATCATCAATCGAGCAAACCCTAATTCCTCGTTGCAATGGCCGTCAACTGATGAGTATGCATTTGACATGATCGGATGAAGAGAATTTTGTGTTTTTTTGCAATTTAATACCTGCAGTTCAAATCCTGGTTGAATGATTTAATGAAGATATAATCGATGTGGTTTGCCTCCAAGATTTGATCCTTTTCGATGATTGATACAGTATTATTTGGTTAATAATAATACTCTACAATTCTTGTAATATTGTTCTTGCTGCAACACTTCTTAACCACTTCTTAACCACTTCTTAACCAGAATACAGGAATAAAGTCACTACTAAAATTCTCAAAGCAGCTTGTCTTTCTTTTCAGAGATTAGAAATGTAATCATTCTTTTCAGAGATTAGAAATGTAATCATTTCCTTGATTAGCGACATCTGCTCTTTAATGCATGCAATAATTACTGTCTTATGTTATGCTGGTGCTTACTATTGGTATTTGATAATTTTCGCAGATAAAAGTATCGTCAAGCAACTTTCATTTCTCGATCGGTACCTGTATGTGTGGATATTGTTGGACATGGTGCTAGCAGTAGTCATTGGATACTATGTGAAGGGAATTAAAAAAGCCTTAGAAGTGGCAGAAATTGCTTCAGTGTCCCTACCTATTTGTATTGGTCTATGGGTTATGATGTATCCAGTTCTATGCAAGGTAAACTATGAACTTGTTGGGAAAATGGTGACAAGCTGGGAAGTGGGTAAAAACATACTCTTGAGTATGTTCTTGAACTGGATAGTTGGACCAGCTCTTATGACAGGTTTAGCTTGGGCAACACTTCCTGATCTCCCAGACTATCGTGCTGGTGTTATATTAGTAGGAATTGCCAGATGCATTGCCATGGTTCTCATCTGGAATGAGCTGGCAAAAGGAGACAGCCAACTTTGTGCTGTTCTTGTAGCTGTGAATTCGATTCTGCAGATTATCCTTTATACTCCTTTAGCCCTTTTCTACCTCAAAGTGGTTTCTAGGGGTGAGGCGATAGAAGTTAACACATGGGATGTTGCAAAAAGCGTACTGCTTTTTCTGGGAGTGCCTCTTGCTGCTGGAGTTATTACTAGATTCTTTTTGCGGTTTGCCTTTGGAAATCGGTGGTACCAAACCAAGTTTATTCCTTTCATTGGGCCTTGGGCACTTATTGGGCTTTTATATACAATATTTGTGATGTTTTCTGTTCAAGCTGATCACATAATCAGTCAAATTGGCCATGTTTTTCGTGTTGCAGTCCCTCTCGTACTGTACTTTGCAATAGTTTTCTTTTCAACCATTACTGCTTGCAGGTTTCTGAAATTCCCATATCCCCAGTCTGTGACTCAGGCATTTACAGCAACCGGCAATAATTTTGAACTTGCAATAGCTGTTGCAGTAGGAAGCTTTGGCATCGATTCCGAGCAAGCCCTCGCTGCAACTATTGGACCTTTAATTGAGGTGCCAGTCTTGTTGTTGTTGGTATATGTCGTACTTGGGCTGAAGACAAGGTGGTTTCCTTAAGTGGTGTGTGTCTTGTAAAATTTGTAGCAGCTGGAATAATTGACTGAGGGGGTGTTCAATGCAGCAGCTGGAATAATTGACTGAGGGGGTGTTCAATGCAGCAGCTTAGCCAGAGATGTTTCGGGATGAGTTTGAAGTTGATATTATAGTTATTTGTGTGTTGTGTAATCGGATACTATGGTTCTAGACAATTTCACTGTTTTGTGGCCATTGATCGTATTATTTAGCTCCATTGATCTATTCCTTGTGGTCAGACATAATCTTTAATATATATATTTATTACTCATGAATTGCGGTTTTAGATATTTTACTTTAATTTTTAATTTATCATATCAGTTGCATTGCATGGTACTTTATAATCTTGATTCTTAATTCACTGGTTTAAATTATTTAACTTATATTACTTACATTATCTTGTACTTTAATCTCAATGAAAAGATAATTATTTGTACTTTAATCTCAATGAAAAGATAATTGTTTATGAAAATCATGAAATATCTATCTATATATGTTAGTTTGGTGTAGCTTATTTGAATTTATAACACTATTGGTTTTCGTATTATTTGTAATTAGTTATATTTCTTTTGTTATAACTTATATTTCATTAGGTATATTTCTTTTGTTATATTTTAGTGGAGTACATATTTTTAAAATATATTGTTATCTATTTGTGGTTAATTGTGATTAGAAAATAGATTTTGAAAAGACGTTGTCATCTATTTGTGGTTAATTGTGATTAGAAAGTATTCATAATTCTTGAAAGAGAGTTGCAAAATAAGAGATCAGATTTAAGATTGTAATGATCACTGTTGTTATTAACTTATTAATGTCTTTTTATTTAATTGTATCAGCTAAACAAAGTTGAAAGGATGCCATGCATTAGCATCAACTAAACAAAGTTGAAAGGATGTCATGCATTAGATGGTGAACGACTTAATACTAGTAGATATTAGAATCCAAACTAGGACTAGGATGTTTGTTAACCTAGAGTTAGTTTAGTCTAGAAACAACAAATCCTCTGGTTCTATCTAGCCTCTTTTTTATAATTGTGATGAATAATTTGTCTATTCGTATTTGAGGGCAATTGACAAATCTAACAAGTTCTCTTTCCTTGATCTGGTTTCATACAATATATTTCTCACAATGTCTAACACGACTATATGCTTGTGTACCATTTGGTTTGATATAATTCCCCTTGTGTATATTATTCTACATTTAAACAAACTTTGATCACAGTGGAAGATATGAAAAAAACTATCTCCACTTATTTTGAATGAAACTATGTTGCTATAGTGTTGGTGTGGAAGATATTGCATTCAAGGGGGATGGGATGTAATGTTTTCTCTATGTAGCACTTCTTCAACATTAAAATGGGACGTGAATATTGTGATGTAATGTCCTCTCTGTGAGTCCCTTGTTTAGCCAAGGGGGGGTGTTGAAAATAGGGGTGTAATCTTCATTTTAGGCCATGATCGAATTTATATTAAGTTTTGTGTTTTGGTCAAGATTGAACTTATATTGAGTTGAGTACTTATAAACTCACTCATTTGTATTCATCACCTTTCTTTTTGTGGACCATTATTCAATGTAAAGGGTCATGTTGAAAATGGTGTAGTCTTCACTTTCATCCATGGTTGACCTTATAGTGCAATAATTGTTGTATTTCTAGGCTTGGGTAAATCTCGTAACCCCTTTTGGGAAAAACACCTAACTATTAAGTTTTTCATTTTGTAATTTATCAAGTGATTATATTTTATTCTTAATAAAGTGTTTTTCCTAAGGGAACCTACGAGGTGTTGCACCTCTTGTATTCGAGTTTATTTATCTCTTTAGTGAACTTGTTTTTTCATTCTACTTCTCTATGGTTCTGCACCTCTTGACTAATTTCTCTTTAGGTGTTGCAATGCCCTAGTGTTGATTCATGCATCTCTCTATTGTAGAATTTGGGTTTGTGTTGGTTTTGTTTGATTCTTTCAATATGTTTTGTCAATCTCAACAAATTATTTTATGAATATTTTTAATATGCCTTGAGGTGGGCGACATTTTTCCAAATTTATATTTTTAAAATGAGAGAAATTTATGTAAAAGATTGTTCAGAGCTTGAAAATTGACTAATAACCACACATCAAATGAAATAGGTGTCTTGACTCAGAAACAAAAATCTCTTGAATATGCATAGGAAACTCTTGAAATGATTTTCTCCAAACCAAAATAGGATAAGAACCAACTACTTCCTTCACCGTAGGTCATTGTCATTGCACAAACTAACATGTGAAATTAAAGTCCATAAGAGAAATGCTATCCCATAAGCACTTAAGAGGGAGGTCATTGTCACCTCACCAACCCTCTTCTACTTAAGGTGGGAGGGATTCTCTAAGATAGGATTGGTAAAAGTATGACAAGGAGTCTCATGATTATGAAGAGATAACTTAGAAAAACATGGATGTAGCATAATAAAGTAAAAGTATGATGGAAGTATCGATAGATTAGTGTCTATACCAACAAGGGAAAATGGAATCAAGAGTCCAGTCCAAGAGGGAAAGTTCATGAATGGTTAAGATAACAAAGGCCACAAAATCATGCCCTAAAATTCCTAACACGCTGAAAAATGAATGTAGAAAATAGACTAGGAGGGCCCAAAATAGTTCCACATCAAAACATTGCTAATGGGGTGTGACCTACATAATGAAGTACTACAAGCAACAAAACTAGGAGATGATGGGAACATGCTAATATGATCATGCATAAGGCATCAAAGCGAAACAAAGGGAGAGACTCATCACATAAAACCATTCAAGCATGGAAGACATACACTTCTCACATTGCCCATGTAAGTACATTCTAGCAATTCTACATATACCAACAACATTTATAAAATAGAAACATAAGGCTAATATTGATAGGATCAAAACCCTCACTTTGCTCCAAGAAAAATATAGCAATTAATCTCCAAGAGGGGAAACTCCAAAAATCCAACCATAGGAATGAACGAGGAAGGGATACTCTTTATATAGAGTTTAGCTCAACCTCCTTTATAATAAAATAATGATTTTATTTCTTTGACATTTTTCTCAACTAATTTTCCCATAATAGAAAAGAGTTGTTAGGTCCACTTTCATATTTATGTAAAACAATAAAATAGTGTTGGCTGCTCATAACAAACTCATATTGTTATGTCAAAAAAAATAAAATACTATGAGTGGTCAAACCATATGGCTTGACCAAGCAAGAACCTCCATAATGAAGTACTACAAGCAACAAAACCAGGAGGTCATGGGAACATGCTAATATGATCATGCATAAGGCATCAAAGGGAAACAAAGGGAGAGACTCATCACATAAAACCATTCAAGCATGGAAGACATACACTTCTCACATGGTCCATATAAGTACATTCTAGCAATGCTACAAATACCAACAACATTTATATAATAGAAACATAAGCCTAATATTGATAGCATCAAAACCCTCACTTTGGTCCAAGAAAAATATAGCAATTAATCTCCAAGAGGGGAAACTCCAAAAATCCAACCATAGGAATGAACGAGGAAGGGATACTCTTTATATAGAAGTTTAGATCAACCTCCTTTATAATAAAATAATGATTTTATTTCTTTGACATTTTTCTCAACTAATTTTCCCATAATGGAAAAGAGTTGTTAGATCCACTTTCATATTTATGTAAAACAATAAAATAGTGTTGGCTCATAACAAACTCATATTGTTATGTCAAAAATAAATAAAATAATATGAGTGGTCAAACCATATGGCTTAACCAAGTAAGAACCTCCATAATGAAGTACTACAAGCAACAAAACTAGGAGATCATGGGAACATGCTAATACGATCATGCATAAGGCATCAAAGGGAAACAAAGGGAGAGACTCATCACATAAAACCATTCAAGCATGGAAGACATACACTTCTCACATGGCCCATATAAGTACATTCTAGCAATGCTAGATATACCAACAACATTTATATAATAGAAACATAAGCCTAATATTGATAGGATCAAAACCCTCACTTTGCTCCAAGAAAAATATAGCAATTAATCTCCGAGAGGGGAAACTCCAAAAATCCAACCATAGGAATGAACGAGGAAGGGATACTCTTTATATAGAGTTTAGCCCAACCTCCTTCATAATAAAATAATGATTTTATTTCTTTGACATTTTTCTCAACTAATTTTCCCATAATAGAAAAGAGTTGTTAGATCCACTTTCATATTTATGTAAAACAATAAAATAGTGTTGGCTCATAACAAACTCATATTTTTATGTCAAAAATAAATAAAATACTATGAGTGGTCAAACCATATGGCTTGACCAAGTAAGAACCTCCAAAAACCTCTTAAATCAACTACAATATAAAAACACCACCATCTAACTTCCCCAAAACTCTCCAAAAGAGAACAATCCATCATAAGATATAATAAAACCTCTCAAAGGTGGACATCCCTTCAAAGGGTGCATGATTATGTGTGCAAAGGGCCTGTCGATATTGGACAACCTTCCTAAAATATTTTGCTTGACCATGAATCATCAAACAAAATCTAGATCAATGAAGGGGTAACACCCTCAAAATCTGCAATATGTAGTAGTTAGGACTTGAACATTGTTCCTAGGAGAAGGAAACCATGGGATGAAATTGTAAGAATTGTGCCAGGAGATGCTGAAAAATCACAAAAAATAGACCTCAAATATGCATAGCAAAAATATCTATTGCTACACATCATGACTTAGGCCTATAGTCCTCAAGATTAGGCATAAGAATTAGCACCGATATCTATTACAACAAGGCACACCCATTGTCTATTTATACTTGGATATTTCATAATTAGATATGGGTTGACCTAGGTGCTAATGATCTCAAGTTAGGCCATCCAAATTTGTATTTGTATACTAAGGTTGACCCATCTTTATTTGTATTTGTATAGTCACGTCAATCCATCCAAACTTGTATTTGTATACTCAATTTGGCCTCATTAAATTTTATATTGAGATACCAAAAAACTAAAACCATCAAATATATTGAGCAACCTTTCAAAGGATGGTTGTTGGCATTTGTCAGTTTCCAAGTTGCTTTCTGTCTTCATTTGGCGAGGACATCTCCAAATATGGATTTTATGTCTAAATCTTCTACAAAAAATGACAAACTATGCTAGTCACAAATTTTCTACATAAAATCATGTTGATGACTGCCATGTAGATGTCTTGTTTTCAAATCTAGATAATTGTGAACATTTGTTATAATTATTGTTAAATAAGCGATAAATGTTTTTAAGAAAATGCCAAACTAGTATCTGCATCCACTATAAATTTATAAAGTTTTCAATTCACTACATTACAAGAATTTCTAGTAATTATTACTTCAATTTTGAAATATATTGCTAAATATCTCTACAGAGGAAATGCCAACTCAAATATGAGTAAAGGAGGTCACAATCATTTCACGAATATTCTAGAAAGTAAATCTTTAGATCTCGGTTGGTTCACCTGCTCTTTAGAGTAAATGTTATGTAGAATTTGCTAACAAACTCAATGAATTTTGAGTATTCTCTTAAACAAAGAATGTCAAAACCCCAAAATTTCCAAAAAATTTAAAATTTTGAAATTACAAATAATCTTCATTAATGCAGTCAACTAATTGTTTTAATTAGTTATATGTTAATGATTTCATAATCTGAATTATCCACTTGATTATGTTTATCTTATAGAATAATTCTTTTCCAGTTTAATGACTTGTTTTTCTTTGCGACCACAAGGTGGAACTGTCTTGGTATTCTGGGCTTACTTAGCTTTTGAGCTAACGCATAAAGTTTACCTGCTCTTACAGATTTACAGGTAAGAAAGATCTGGCGCTGCTTGTCAATAATCATTACGCATACAAATATATGTTTGTTGCAAAAATAATAGCTCAGTAAAAGAATATAAATGCTATTCAATTTCAAATGCTTTTATGAGGTAAAACCATTAAACCATTATTCTTTTTAAAGACGCCAAGGAAACGAGATTCAGTCCTATCAGTATTGGTGACAGTTGCTTTCTCTCTCAAGTTGTAATTTATAGTTTTTATTGCGTATTAAACTCTTCGATGTTTATCAATGTTTACCATAGTTGTCGTATGTGTAAACGCCTTTGCTATTTCCATACACATAGAACAAAGTTGGCAGGGTTATTACGCTAAGGATCTATCTTAAGAAGTGAACATAATCCCTTTACATCCTGATAAATTTTGGTTACTCCTTGTGATGTGAAAGTAGTGCGCATTGATAATTGAGTTTTTGTACCATTATTCCAACTTCCAAAGCTCTGAAGTTTTAAGGAACTATTTTTTTACATACTGCTATCAAAAGGGAATAAGTTAGTGTCGATGAACTTAATTCTTTTACACTTAACTTATTTGGAAGATTTTGTTCAGTTAATGATAATAAGTCATCAAAGTTACCGATTGACAAGCCTGATAACTATGACAGGCTTAACATTTTATTTGTAAACTTAATAGATTATATATATATGTAAATACTCCAATGCATGACTAGAATAAATCTAGCAAGATGGGTATCTTAACATATGAAGGTTTTATGAACTCCTTTTATAAATATTAAAAGGCATAACCTTGATAGGGTTATAGTTGTTTGTTGAATGTATACCTTGTAATGTATAAATGAAAGGTGCAAAGTATAAAAGAAAGGGGTAATAGAATAGACCACGCCCATGAAGAGTTTATGATTTAACCTTTTGACATAAGTTATAATCATTTGATTTAATGTACGCCAATTTGTATAATGATGGGTCATAATATTCCCCATGCCTTTGATGAGTTTTAATACTTAACAATAATACTATTGTCCTGTCCTTTAAATTTCAGCATGCAAGCTAGGTTGACTTCGGAGTATCAAACCTTATCGAAACTTCGAAACTCCAAGTGATTGGAATGATAATTCGTTTGTTGATTGCATGCAGAGACTATAGGGATTTACCCACTACATGCAAATAATTTGTGCGTGAACGTGGCAACATCGTAGCCAAGTGTTGTGTGGTTAAAAGACTCTCTCGAACCCTAAACTGGTCATTTCTTCCATTGTTTTCGGCCTCCGGATGCTCTGCTACCGAGTTTGTTTGACCGCATCATCGCTTTGCAAGTCGTCACTGGTAGTCTCCCGGTTTGCTTCCTTGTTTTCTGCAAGTTGTGGGCTCGTCCTGCACGTTCAAGAGAGAAAAATTGTAAACAAAGTTGTTGCTGCTTGGGCTAGGTTATTTGTTCCTCTGGGGTTTCCCCTTCGTGGCTAGCTCATTTCAGAGTTTGATAGACTGTAAGTATCTTCCTTCTTGGGCCCGGTAGTGAGAGTCATGGCTATACAGCTCGAGATTTGTTTGGTCTTAGGGTTTCGTAGCAGAGTGGGTTTTGAGGTTGGAAAAGTTGCGGCCCAAGCATTCATACCTGCTTGGCTTGTCGCTCCATCCTTTGGCCTTTGCTGGTCACTGTTGCATGGGTAAACTCCATTTCTCCTGTGGCAGATGAGGGATTTGTTCCTCCTTGCGTTGGTTGCAACATTACTGTTTGTGGGCAGTTACATTTCAGTGAAGTTTTGAGGTAAGAATTGCTATTATCATTTTCATTATCTTGTAGACTTGCTTCATTACACAATTGTTTATTTTATTACAAGGTATTAACATTATCATTTTTCGTTGGTACAGAGGTGTCGACCTGTCCTTTTTGCATGGTTGGTGTAAGGTTGGGACAAGCGCTTGCTCACGGGTAAGCCTTGGATACCCCATGGCAGTTCGTCCTTATTCAATCCCTTATGGGACATTTGACGGTTGGTCGCCGTGGCCTGCAAAACCCTCGTGGTTTTGGTTTACTTGGGTTTACTTTGTTCGCTGTTTCTGTTAAAGAAAAGCCCTTGCTTTATGTGGGGTTTCCGGCTTAGGCCGTGATTGTAAATTTTGATTTTTGGTTCTAGTTACTGTGTATATATGTATAAATGAAAGAAAGGCTGATAAAGCCATACTCTGATGACTTTTAGAAGCTGAGAGGCATTTAGAAAGGAGCTTAAACTATTTGGTTTTATACCTCTGTTGTAAATTTTGATATACTAGGGTTTCACCCTAACTTGGTGATATGAAGATGTGTTTAGTGTTTCTTTAAATTATCTTTGGTTTACAAAGTAATACTGTAATTTATTTGGTTATTACTTATATGGTTTTATGGGTGGTTGAGCTTGGTGAATCAAGCATGTTTATACTCTGTTAGTTTATTTCCTGCAAGTTATTGCATTTGAATTTTACCCTGTAATATTATTTAAATGTTACTTGCTAGGATATCTGTACATTACTTTTACATTATCTTACTTTGATTCACTCTATTCTAATAAAGTTTTAAATATTGTTTTATAATTGTTAATCTTCAGAAATTAAGTAATTTAATGTTCTTAATGTTGTACTTATGTAACTGTTAGTTACATCTTTTAAGTACGTAATTTATAATTACTTGATATTTATTATAATGGGATATGAGTGTTGTTTTACCTACAAACAAATACTGTTCCTATAATTATATACATTATCTTTGTATTTAGTTTATTTATAGATGTAAAATGAGGAAGTATTTTGTTGTTATATTCTTATACTTTCTATATTAAATAATTTATAAAGAAACTCCTCTTGTATCTATATTATCTATTTAGATTATAACACTAAAATTTATAAATAAAGGTAATAACAAAATAACTAAAATTTATAAATAAAGGTAATAAAAAAATAACTGTATTCCTTTCTTTAAATGATTAGTAGTTTTGTTTGAAATCCTTTAGACAAGTTAGTAGCTATAGATCTTGCTTAAGTTCATTTAAAAAAAGATGAATGAGTTACTTACATTATCAGTCATAAATAAATCTGAAACCAACTAGTTTGTCTTTAGAATTAAATCAATGGTTTTTCTATGTTACTTGAATTTTAGTCGCGGATATCACAGTAGTTATTTATTCTACAATAGGAAGAGAAATAAACTGTAGAGCTGAAAAACAATTTATTTAACCTAACACTATAAATTTTTACTATTTTCTTCCTTTCCTTTTTGTTTTAACATAAAAGAAAAGATTAAGAAAGTGAATACTGTATAGAGAACTGTTTCGTCTACCCAAAACATACTGTTGTTAGTAAAATGATATTTCTTCTGATAACAGATAAAAGAAAACATTCTATTATTCAATCTAACATCTTATTTTATATTTACATCATACTTTCTTCATCTAAATACACCACCTATGCTAGAGTACGATCTGGATTACTCCAGATGGGGAAAAACATAGGTAGGATTTGTTTCTCATTAAGAATAAATTCATTACTAAACAAGCTAAGATATTCTATCCTCTAAGTTTTTACATTTTAAACTGCAAATGCATCATTCAATCACACACAGATAATAACATAGAAATTAATAAATAACAGAATCTGTTCTTAAAGCTTGGTCGACAATAGCAATGGGAGGCCGTTCCTCCCTACCAACTCCTGGAGAGCGCTCAAACAACGACTCCTCAGGACCCCTGAGCCTACTCTGGTCTCCCTGGATGGAACTAGGTGCAACAAATACTCAAGTACTAGTCCTAAGACTCCATACCAATCCTGAACTCGTCAGTCAAATTCTCTTAGCTAAGAAGCTGTATTAGATCAAGTTATTGTAGATTATCCTTCAAAACACCTTCCTTACAATTTCCCTTTTTCCCAATGAATTCCTTGAAGTGCATTCCACTTGAATGCTTCTTCTCCTGGAAAATATCTGAGCAGCCTTAGCTCTCTACATTGGGTATTTTTGAAAGATTGCCTAGGTCTTTTTGGGTTAGTTGTCATTAATTGAGCCACCTGCTCTAATCCCACTTTCTTAGGGGATCATGACCCCAAATGTAGGGAAGTTGCCACCTGCAACATAGGAAGTGTTTGAGGATTCTGCCACTTGTGTTTTGCTCTCCACCTAGTTCCTTCCACTAGTTTGACCAGTAACACTCTTATTAACAGCTCTCCCAAGCTGTTGTCTCCACTTTTTATTTATTAAAATAAAATGTTCAAAATTACATTCCACATCTTTTGACTCTGCTGAGTCATCAATTTCTACTTAGCATTAAATTTAACATAATGTCTTAGGAATCAAATTAAAAAAAATAACATTATTTTACAAAATTGGGGTATGTGACATACACACCCCCTTAAAATATAGCATCATCCTCGATGTTATTTATTCTTCCTCCTCCGAAGTCCCCTGGAACAGAATTGGGTATGCTTCTCGCATCTTACTTTCCAATTCCCAGATGGCTTCTTCAGGACTAAGGTGCTTCCATTGCACCTTCACCTATCCAATGGTGCCGTTCCAAAGTGTAATTTCCCTCCTCCTGAAGATACAGTTCGGTTCCACCAGAATTTCTCCTTCTGGTTCCACCTGTACAACATTCCAATCAACCACATGAGTAGCATCATGAACATATTTCTTTAAAACAGAGATATGAAAAACATTATGTACTCTCAAGTTAGATGGTAATGCTAGTTGGTAGGCTACTTGGCCAATCCTAGATAAAATTTCAAATGGACCACAGTAACGTGGTGCCAACTTTGCACAACTCCCCAGTCTTAGAAAGCTTTTCTTGGGCCTTACTTTGATGAACACATGTTCACCTACCTGGAACTCCTTTGGAGTTCTTTTCAAGTCTGCTTGACGTTTTTTCCAATCCTGTGCCACCTTCAAATTTTCCTGCACTTGCTTCACAATTTCCTCCATTTCTTTCAACAATTCTGGACCTAACACCAATCTATCTACTGGATTATTCCAAGAGATAGGAGTGTTGCATTTGCGTCCATATAAAATTTCAAATGGACTAAATTTAGTTGATGACTAATAGTTATTATTATATGCAAACTCTGCTAGTTGTAAGTAGTCTTCCCACTTACCTGGCTGATCTTTCACATACATTCTCAATAAATCCTCCAGTACCTAGTTTACTCTTTCAGTTTGTCCATCTGTTTGAGGATGGAAGGAAGTACTGAAATTCAATGTTGTATTTAATCCTTTAAACAAGGACTTCCAAAAGTTTCCTGTAAACTTAGGATCTCTGTCTAAGATTATAACTTTTGGTACTCCATGTAATCGAAAAATCTACTTTAGGAAGATATCAGCTATATTGGCAGCCTTGTAAGTAGTTTTAATATGTATAAAATGTGCTGCCTTGCTTAACTTATCAACCACTACCATAATAGAGTCATTTTGATTCTGATTTCTAAGCAGTCCAGTAATAAAATCTAAGCTAATCACTTCCCATTTCCAGCTAGGAATAGGTAAAGGTTGTAGCAAACTAGCTGGATGTTGGTGTTCGGTTTTTACCTGTTGACATTCTAAACACCTTGCAATGTATTCAGCTACTTCAGTTTTCATATTTGGCCAAAAATATTCTTTTCTTAACATAGTTATAGTCTTTTGATAACCTGGGTGTCCTGAATATGGTGTTTTATGGACTTCATCCAGAATTAACAACTTAAACTTAGGTACATTAGGTACATATAGTTTATCTTTAAATAATAAAAAATCATTTTCATTTAAACTATAACCTTTTATTAAGCTTTCTGTAGGTTCTTCTTTAGCTGTAATTTGTAATTTTTGATAAATTTCATCTTGTTTTACTCCTTCTTTAAGCTGTTCATTTAAATCTGAAATGTAAGTGTTGATTGCTGCTGTAAAATTCAGCTTTGCATTTCTGCTTAATGCATCAACCACCTTATTTTCCTTACCCTTTATATGCTGGATTTCAAAATAATATTCACTTAAGAAAGCTAACCACCTAGATTGTCTAGCGTTTAAATTAGGCTAATCTAAAAGATATTTCAGTCATTTATTATCAGTCATTAAAATAAATTTTCTGCCGACTAGGTGATGTCGCCACATTTTTAAGGCGTGTATTACAGCTGCTAGTTCCAGATCATAAGTTGCATAATTCTTTTCGTGAATTTTTAACTTTATAGACTCATAGGAAATAACATGCCCTTCTTAAGTCAGAACACCGCCTAAGCCATCATTACAGGCATCATTACACACTACGAAGTCTTTATTAGGATTTTCTATTCTTAGAATAGGTGCACTAGTTAATAGAGCTTTTAACTTCTTAAAGCTTTCTTCACATTTCAGGTTCCAGTCAAATTTCTTTCCTTTCTTTTGTAAGGAAGTTATCGGATTTGCTATCCTTGAAAATCCTTCAATGAACCTCCGGTAATAATTGGTAATTCCCATGAATAACCTAACATCCGTCACATCTTTAGGAACCGACCAATCTTCGATTGCCTATATTTTTTTATGATCGACAGAAATTCCTTCCTTAGTCACTATGTGACCTAAGTACTGAATTTTATCCTTAAAGAAGTCACACTTACTAAACTTTGCAAAGAGTTGATGTTCTCGCAACTCTTGCAAAACAATTTTTAGGTGTTCTTTATGTTCTTCTTCCGTTTTTGAGTAAATTAGGATGTCGTCAATAAATATGACCACAAACTTATCCAAATACTTATGCATTATTTTATTTATGAAACACATAAAGACAGCTGGGGCGTTAGTAAGTCTGAATGGCATTACGACAAATTCGTAGTGTCCATATCTTGTTCTAAAGACTGTCTTAAAGATATCTTCATCTTTAATCCTTACTTGATGATATCCTGACCTCAAATCTATCTTTGAAAACACCATGGCTCCACATAGTTGATCAAACAGATCATCTATACGGGGAAACAGATATCTATTTTTGATAGTCATCTTGTTTAACTGATAGTATTCTATGCATAATCGCATAGTTCCGTCTTTCTTTTTAACAAAGATGACCGGTGCTCCCCAAGGAGACACACTAGGTCGAATATAGTTTTTATCAATTAACTCTTTTAACTATGATTTTAACTCATTAAGTTCCAATATGTTCATTCGATAAGGAGCCTTTGAACTAGGTACTGCACCTGGTACCAGTTCAATGGTGAAATCCCATTTCCTCTTTGGAGGTAATCCTAGAATTTCTTCTGGGAATACGTCAGTATATTCTTTTAAAAAAGGAATATTTTCTATTTTTAACTTATCTGTTTTAGTTTTACCTTCCTCATCTGTAATAGTTACTGCATAGGCTTGACATCATTTTCTAACAACTCTTTTAAGTTGTAAAGTAGAAATCTGCCTTACTATAGTTTTTCTTGGAATACCCTTAACCTTTACTGGTTGTTCATCACTATTTAAGAATGTAAAAGTTTTATCGTAACAGTTTAAAATCACTTTATGTTGTTCTAACCAGTCCATACCAATCAACAAATCATACGAGCCAAGTGGAAAAACATTAATCTTAACTACAGTTTCAAATTCATCCATAAGTAAAGCACATTCTTTCACAAAACAAGTTACTTTTCTTTTTGCGCCAGTGGCTAATTGAACTAACCAAGAATTCTCAAACTTATCGACAAACAACTTACATTTTTCCATTATTTGAGGTGCAATATAACTGAGACTGGTTCCTGGATCAATTAAAATGGTTACAGGGATTTGATTAATCATACCTTCTACTTCCACCATGGAAGTCTGATATTCAGCTTGGCGGTTCTCCAAAGCCGCATTAATTTTGGGCATGCTCCTTGCTAGTTCCCCAACGGTCATCTCCTCCTGTACAGTATGAATATTACTAACAGTCTTTTTTCGGTTTGGATAGACTGAGGCATAGTGCGAGCCATTACACTCCCAGCACTTAATAGGCTCTTTACGTTCAAAATTCTTGGTAAAATTTCCATGGTTATTTGCAGTTTCCTTGCCCTTAAAATTATTCGAATTGTTGGAAGTACCATTCCTATTTCCCTGGAAATTCTTCTTGTTAGAATAATTTTTGGTCTTATTATTCTTGAAATTTCTATGAGGCACAAATTCCTTCTTCTTAAATTCAGGCTGATTGTTATTTTTCTTAGCCTTCCAGTTGGCCAAGCCTTCTTTCTTCCGGTTTTGCTCAAAACAAAAGTTAGCCTTCCTCATAGCTTCCTCCAAAGTCTTCGGGTTATCATATTCAATTCTATCTTTGATATGATACAGTAGACAACTAAGAAATCACTATATTTTAGGTTTCTCGTCTACTAGGTAGGGTACATACCTAAGTAAACTTAAGAATTTGCTGTTCAAATCCTTCATTGTCATTGAACCTAACTTCAATTCATAAAACTCTTTAGCTCTTTCCTTGTAATACTGTTCAGACAGAAATTTATTTTTGAAATACCTTTTAAAGGTACTCTAGTTAACTTCATTCTCTCTTATACCCTTGACTCTCTTCAAATCTTGCCACCATATGTCAGCTTTTCCTGAGAGGTTATATATAGCCATCCTTGCCTTTAACTGATTAGAATAATTATATAAAATACTTCTTCATCCCAGATAACCAGGACTCTGCTTCCTCCCCCTTCTCAGTCTCTCCATTAAAAGTTGGGGACTTTATCTTTTTGAACTCCCCTGAAATTTCCTCATATGGTTTGTATTTCTTCTTTCTGTCATACAAATCATCTTCACTACTGTCACTAGTAGTATGGTAACTTTTTCATTCACCAAACCCTTCAGATGATGAACTAATTTCAGTTTTTGCAAGCTTCATCATTTTGGATTTTCTTTGATGACTGACATCTTCAAATTCTAATATTCTACCCCTTCCTTCAGTTTGAAACTTTTTTATTAAAATTTGGTTCAATTCTTCCTGAGCCTTTAGGATCCTTTCATTCTCCTTCTTAACAGACTCCATTTCAGTTTTTAAATCTTTTACAGTCTGCAACAACTCTGAGGAGTTGGCAGTCACCTCTTCTAATATAGGTTCTCTGGGAAAATTTCTTATTTCTATATCTGGAGACTCCTCCTGTGCATACTCTCCCAGCTTTTCCATACCTGCCTGTTAAACTTTAGAAAAAGGAAATTTTCTGTTCTTAACATAAAAAAATATATATGTTAGCATATTATTTTTATTTACTGTTCTATGAAAGCTAGTTGGGCTGCATCAAGGCCTAGTGTTTGAACCTTGTGCTTTGATACCACATGTCAAAACCCCAAAATTTTCGAAAAATTTAAAATTTTGAAATTACAAATGATCTTCATTAGTGCAGTCAACTAATTGTTTTAATTAGTTATATGTTAATGATTTCATAATCTGAATTATCCACTTGATTATGTTTATCTTATAGAATAATTCTTTTTCAGTTTAATGACTTGTTTTTCTTTGCGACCACAAGGTGGAACTGTCTTGGTATTCTGGGCTTACTTAGATTTTGAGCTAACGCAGAAAGTTTACCTGCTCTTATAGATTTACAGGTAAAAGAGATCCGGCGCTGCTTGTCAATAATAATTATGCATACAGATATATGTTCGTTGCAAAAATAATAGATCAGTAAAAGAATATAAATGCTATTCAATTTCAAATGCTTTTATGAGGTAAAACCATTAAACCATTATTATTTTTAAAGACGCCAAGGAAATGAGATTCAGTCCTATCAGTATTGGTGACAGTTGCTTTCTCTCTCTAGTTGTAATTTATAGTTTTTATTGCGTATTAAACTCTTCGATGTTTATCAATGTTTACCATAGTTGTCGTATGTGTAAACGCCTTTGATCTTTGCATACACATAGAACAAAGTTGGCAGGGTTATTACACTAAGGATCTATCTTAAGAAGTGAACATAATCCCTTTACATCCTAATAAATTTTTGTTACTCCTTGTGATGTGAAAGTAGTGCACATTGATAACTGAGTTTTTGTACCATTATTCCAACTTCCAAAGCTCTGAAGTTTTAAGGAACTATTTTATTACATACTGCTATCAAAAGGGAATAAGTTAGTGTCGATGAACTTAATTCTTTTACACTTAACTTATTTGGAAGATTTTGTTCAGTTAATGATAATAAGTCATCAAAGTTACCTATTGACAAAACTGATAAATATGATAGGCTTAACATTTTGTTTGTAAACTTAATAGATTATATATATGTAAATACTCCAATGCATGACTAGAATAAATCTAGCAAGATGGGTATCTTAACATATGAAGGTTTTATGAAATCCTTTTATAAATATTAAAAGGCATAACCTTGATAGGGTTATAGTTGTTTGTTGAATGTATACCTTGTAATGTATAAATGAAAGGTGGAAAGTATAAAAGAAAGGGGTCATAGAATAGACCGTGCCCACGATGAGTTTATGATTTAACCTTTTGACATAAGTTATAATCATTTGATTTAATGTACGTCAATTTGTATAATGATGGGTCGTAATATTCCCCACGCCTTTGATGAGTTTTAATACTTAACAATAATACTATTTTCTTGTTGTTTAAATTTCAACATGCAAGCTAGGTTGACTTCGGAGTATCGAACCTTATCGAAACTTTGAAACTCCAAGTGACGAAACTTCAAAACTCCAAGTGATTGGAATGATAATTCATTTGTTGATTGCACACAGAGACTATAGGTATTTACCCACTGCATGCAAATAATTTGTGCGTGAATGTGGCAACATCGTAGCCAAGTGTTGTGTGGTTAAAAGACTCTCTCGAACCCTAAACTAGTCATTTCTTTCGTTGTTTTTGGCCTCCAGCCGCTCTACTACTGAGTTTGTTTGACCGCATTATTGCTCTGCAAGTCGTCACTGGTAGTCTCCCGGTTTTCTTCCTTATTTTCTGCAAGTTGTGGGCTCGTCCTACACGTTCGAGAGAGAAGAATTGTAAACAAAGTTGTTGCTGCTTGGGCTGGGTTATTTGTTCCTCCGGGGTTTCCCCTTCGTGGCTAGCTCATTTCAGAGTTTGACAGACTGTAAGTCTCTTCCTTCTTAGGCTCGGTAGTGAGAGTCATGGCTATACAATTGGAGATTTGTTTGGTCTTAGGGTTTCACAGCAGAGTGGGTTTTAAGGTTGGAAAAGTTGCAGCCCAAGCATTCATACCTGCTTGGCTTGTCGCTCCATCCTTTGGCCTTCTCTGGTCACTGTTGCGTGGGTAAACTCCATTTATCCTGTGGCAGATGAGGGATCTGTTCCTCCTTGCGTTGGTTGCAGCATTACTGTTTGTGGGCGGTTACATTTCAGTGAAGTTTTGAGGTAAGAATTTCTATTATCATTTTCGTTATCTTGCAGACTTGCATCATTATACAATTGTTTATTTTATTACAAGGTATTAACATTATCGTTTTTCGTTGGTACACAGGTGTCGACCTGTCCTTTTTGCGTGGTTGGTGCAAGGCTGGGACAAGTGCTTGCTCATGGGTAAGCCTTGGATACCGCATGGAAATTCGTCCTTGTTCAGTCCCTTATGGGACATTTGACGGTTGGTCGCCGTGGCCTGCAAAACCCTCATGGTTTTGGTTTACTTGGGTTTACTTTGTTCGTTGTTTCTATTAAATAAAATCCCTTGCTTTATGCGGGGTTTCCGTCTTAGGCCGTGACTGTAAATTTTGAATTTTTGGTTCTAGTTACTGTGTATATATGTATAAATGAAAGAAAGGCTGATAAAGCCATACTCTGATGACTTTTAGAAGCCGAGAGGCATTTATAAAGGAGCTTAAACTCTTTGGTTTTATACCTCTGTTGTAAATTTTGATATACTAGGGTTTCACCCTAACTTGGCGATATGAAGATGTATTTACTGTTTCTTTAAATTATCTTTGGTTTACAAAGTAATACTGTAATTTATTTGGTTATTACTTATATGGTTTTATGGGTTGTTGAGCTCGGTGAATCGAGCATGTTTATACTCTGTTAGTTTATTTCCTGCAAGTTATTGCATTTGAATTTTACCCTGTAATATTATTTAAATGTTACCTACTAGGATATTTGTACAATACTTTTACATTATCTTACTTTGATTCACTCTATTCTAATAAAATTTGAAATATTGTTTTATAATTGTTAATCTTCAGAAATTAAGTAATTTAATGTTCTTAATGTTGTACTTATGTAACTGTTAGTTACATATTTTAAGTACACAATTTATAATTACTTGATATTTATTATAATGGGATATGAGTGTTGTTTTACCTACAAACAAATACTGTTCCTATAATTATATGCATTATCTTTGTATTTAGTTTATTTATAGATGTAAAATGAGGAAGTATTTTGTTGTTATATTCTTATACTTTCTATATTAAATAATTTATAAAGAAACTCCTCTTGTATCTATATTATCTATTTAGATTATAACACTAAAATTTATAAATAAAGGTAATAACAAAATAACTATATTCCTTTCTTTAAATGATTCGTAGTTTTGTTTGAAATCCTTTAGACAAGTTAGTAGCTGTAGATCTTGCTTAAGTTCATTTAAAAAAAGATGAATGAGTTACTTACATTATCAATCATAAATAAATCTGAAACCAACTAGTTTGTCTTTAGAATTAAATCAATGGTTTTTCTATCTTACTTGAAGTTTAGTCGCTGATATCACAGTAGTTATTTATTTTTCAATAGGAAGAGAAATAAACTGTAGAGCTGAAAAGCAATTTATTTAACCTAACCCTATACATTTTTACTATTTTCTTCCTTTTCTTTTTGTTTTAATATAAAAGAAAAGATTAAGAAAGTGAATACTGTATAGAGAACTATTTCGTCTACCCAAAACATACTGCTCTTAGTAAAATGATATTTCTTCTGATAACAGATAAAAGAAAACATTCTATTATTCAAGCTAACATCTTATTTTATATTTACATCATACTTTCTTCATCTAAATACACCACTTGTGCGAGAGTACGATCTGGATTACTCCAGATGGGGAAAAACACAGGTAGGATTAGTTTCTCATTAAGAATAAATTCATTACTAAACAATGTTAGAATAATCAAACCCATAGTATTACCCACTTAGACATTAATTCATTTATTTTTGTCTTATTTGCCTAGTACATGAATCCCACCATGTGCAAGTTGCTAATTGCCTATCCATAGAGGTCAAACTTGCCATCTTTGACTCATGTAGCGCTTGGGAAAGCCTTAGGAATCAAATCTGCTTTATTCCTGGCCTCCTAGGTGCCCTTCTGCTTTTTCTGCTTTGTTGACTGCTTTTTCAGTTTTTAAAGCACATAAGGAAAGCAAGACTAGGTGAGGTGAACTTGTTTTATTCCCCTTTCATCCTCAACTCTTTCCTCCATGAAAAAGCATGTATGAGCTGCCATTTCACCACTCATTAGCTTGCCCATGCGCCCTTGCCAATTTGTGAGCCTCATGACAGATTTGGGATCAGCTTTTTACACCTATGGGGGATTTGCCTATTCTGGGTAATCCTGCTTTATGCTAGATTTGGATGCTTCCTCATGCATTCAATTTATTCATGTATTCTATTTATTCAGCAGCCTATGATATTACAGGGTTGGCTATTTTACACTGAGTTAATATAATTTTGTGTCACAGCTCCATTTTCAGTCTCCATTGTTGACAATTTTGCATGATCAATTGTAATTTGTTGTGAGTGAAATTAATCTATTGCTGGTCAGAATTTCTACATGGTATCAGAGCCATCGTAGGTTGTTACTCTCCTTCAAAAATTGTTTTGCAGGTTCGACATCAAGACTGGGAGCCTTCTATTGACAGCCGGGACAGATTTTCTAAAAATATGGATTCACAGAAAACTATCTTGACTCCCTTCAACTTTTTTGAATGGAAAGCAGAGATGGAGATCTTGTTGAGAGCGAAAGGCCTCTACAAGGTGACTATGGCTATAGAAGTAGAGCCCAATGCTGCTGCAGAGAAGATCAAATGGCACAATCGGAGAGATGAGGCCTATGGCCTCCTATGTCTCAGTATTTCCCGAGACCTCCTTTTCCATCTCGATGGATTAACTTCACCGGATCAAGTATGGGAGAAAATTTCTGAGCTCTTCGGAAAGACAGATGAGATGAGGGGACACCAGATCAAAAATGAGCTGATTTCCCTGAGTCCCAGTAATTTTGAATCACTGCAGCTATACTTCTCCAAGTTCAAAGCACTAGTTTTGCAGCTGAAACAGTGTGGTATTGAAAAGAAAGATGATCAGCTCATATTGGCCATCCTCTCGAAGCTAGGACCTGACTACTCAGTCTTTGTTTCGACCTTCTATGCCACAAAACTCACAGCTCGAACCTAGAAGATGCCTAGCCTTGCAAATTTCATGGAATCTCTCACACAAGAACAAGACAAGATGGTGATGATGGGCACCATCAAACCTTCCAAAGACCAAGCTCTTGTTGCTGGATATTCGAGGGTGGATTCTAAAAGCAAAAAGAAAGCTAAAAATCCACCTGAGCAAAGAAGAGACAAGAAGCAGTCTCCGGAGGATCAACAAGGTCCCAAGAAAAA
>LPNX010087664.1:648228-715402 GCA_001517045.1 Pseudotsuga menziesii
GGTCTTTGTTATGCAGTCAGTGTTACTTCTAGATTCATGTATCAGCCCCATGAGATCCATTGGAAAGCAGCCAAGAGGATCCTTAGCTTTGTTCAGGGAACAAGGACACATGGGATTTTCTATAAAGCCAATTTTGACCTTGAGTTAATTGGTTTTACTGATAGTGATTGGGTAGGTGATAGCATAGAGAGGAAGTCCACTTCAGGTTATGTGTTCATTCTTGTAGAAGGGCCAATCAGCTGGTCAAGCAAGAAACAGAGTGTCATTGCACTCTCATCTACAGAAGCTGAGTACAGAGGAGTTGTCAATGCAGCAACTCAGTGTTTATGGTTGCAGGGTTTACTTGGAGAGTGTGGTTTCGAACCTGAGTACTCAACTACCATCTACTATGATAACTAGAGTACCATTCGAATCTGCAAAGATCCAGTTCAGAAGCAGAGAACCAGACACATTGAGATTCACATGCACTACATCAGAGAGCTTGTGCATGATGGCACCATTCATCTACTCTTCTGTTCATCTTCAAAAGAAGTAGCTGATATCTTCACCAAAGCATTTTTTGAGAAGACCTTCAGCAATCTCAAATCACTGCTGGGGATTGTTGATCATGCTGTAAAGGCATGAGTGGAGACAAGATTCTACAATTTTGTTTTACAGTCCATGTTTAAGGGAGGATTTTCCCAAGTTGGTTTTGCCTCTTTCCTTGGTTCATATGGACTTGCAGTATGTAAAAGGGTGACTAAGCCTTGTTACTAGGCCCTATATTTTGATTTATTACTCATAAAGTCAGGCTTAAGGGGGGGTGTTAGAATAATCAAACCCATAGTATTACCCACTTAGACATTAATTCATTTATTTTTGTCTTATTTTCCTAGTACATGAGTCCCACCATGTGCAAGTTGCTAATTGCCTATCCATAGAGGTCAAACTTGCCATCTTTGACTCATGTAGTGCTTGGAAAAGCCTTATGAATCAAATCTACTTTATTCCTGGCCTCCTAGGTGCCCTTGTGCTTTTTCTGCTTTGTTGACTGCTTTTTCAGTTTTTAAAGCACATAAGGAAAGCAAGACTAGGTGAGGTGAACCTGTTTTATTCCCCTTTCATCCTCTACTCTTTCCTCCATGCAAAAGCATGTATGAGCTGCCATTTCACCACTCATTAGCTTGCCCATGTGCCCTTGCCAATTCGTGAGCCTCATGACAGATTTGGGATCAGCTTTTTACACCTATGGGGGATTTGCCTATTTTGGGTAAGCCTGCTTTATGCTATATTTGGATGCTTCCTCATGCATTCGATTTCTTCATGTATTCTATTTATTTAGCAGCCTATGATATTATAGGGTTGGCCATTGTACACTGAGTTAATATAATTTTGTGTTACAGCTCCATTTTCAGTCTCCATTGTTGACAATTTTGCATGATCAATTGTAATTTGTTGTGAGTGAAATTAATCTATTGCTGGTCATAATTTCTACAAACAAGATAAGATATTCTATCCTCTAGGTTTTTATATTTTAAACTGCAAATGTATCATTGAATCACACACAGATAATAACATAGAAATTAATAAATAGTAGAACCTGTTCTTAAAGCTTGGTCGACAACAATAATGGGAGGCCGTTCCTCCCTACCAAATCCTAGAGAGCGCTCAAACAACGACTCCTCAGGACCCCCGAGCCTGCTCTGGTCTCCCTGGTTGGAACTAGTCCTGAGACTCAATACCAATCCTCAACTCGTCAATCAAATTCTCTCAGCTAAGAAGCTGTATCAGATCAAGTTATTGTAGATTATCCTTCAAAACACCTTCCTTACAATTTCCCTTTTTCCCAATGAATTCCTTGAAGTGCATTCCACTTGAATGCTTCTTCTCCTGGAAAATATCTGAGTAGCCTCAGCTCTCTACATTGGGTATTTTTAAAAGATTGCCTAGGTCTTTTTTAGTTAGTTGTCATTAATTGAGCCACCTGCTGTGATCCCACTTTCTTGGGGGATCATGACCCCAAATGTAGGGAAGTTGCCACCTGCAACATAGGAAGTGTTTGAGGATGTTGCCACTTGTCTTTTGCTCTCCACCTAGTTCCTTCCACAAGTTTGACCAGTAACACTCTTATTAACAGCTCTCCCAAGCTGTTGTCTCCACTTTTTATTTATTAAAATAAAATATTCAGAATTACATTCCACATCTTTTGACTCTGCTGAGTCATCAGTTTCTACTTAGCATTAAATTTAACATAATGTCTTAGGAATCAAATTAAAACAAATAACATTATTTTACAAAATTGGGGTATGTGACAAAGAACCTCCCACTACTCCTGTATTGGGAACTGATTGATTTTTGGATCCCATAGATTCAAAATAAATAAAAATTCAGAGAAGAAAAGAGATGGATGCTTCTTTAAATACAATCATCCTTAACATCCAGGTCAACTTCTTGGGATTGACTTGGAAAAGTACTTTCTTATTGGGGCCCTCAAATTCATTTTATAAACAACTTGAATGATGCCAACAATGACCAATAAGCCTGAAATAGCTTCTCAGGAATCACATCTTATTACATGATTTCTAGCAACTCCCGCTACATTTATAACTTCATTAATAGGATTCAAACCTTTCAACAATTTAATATCATACCTCTATAGAATATCGGTTATGATAGCTTGCTATTTAATCCATACATTGTCCAAGGAAAAACAAAAAGGTGATGATGAAACTGTTGCTACTGCAACTATTATCCCTAAAACAATTTATACCTTTTAGGGCCCCTTACTTTTCCTAGTTCTAGAAAAGCTTTGAGAGTCTATCTTTACCTTACAAAGTTGTTTCATGACTTAATATTTTGCAAAAGAAAATTTCTTTTTTTCACTCAATGTATCATATGAACTCTTGAATTTCATCCAACGTATCGAAAGAGTTCTTCGAAGGCTGGTCAATTATCTATGTCTTACGCTTCTAAAAAGTATTGCAAAATCCTCCCAATACATTGAATGTACCTTGGTCTATGGTATCGAAATTGTTTTTTCGATGCTCCCCGGTCGATTATCTGAAGTCTTTCCAACGCATCGGGTTGTCTTGCTGTTTCATTTTCCAATGTCCATGGGAGATTTTGTTTTTCCTACCCACCATTTTGGTTGTTTGTTTTCGAGTGTTTTGAGATCCTAATAATGATTTCCTTGCTGATGCTTCGGATGCATAGTCTGATGCGTAGCTGATCTCCTTCCCAAAGGATTTTTCGATGCTAGTGCGAGTGTTAGTGGTATGTCTTACCAACTGATCTTTGTCCCATTTCAGTAGCGTATTGTTGTAGCTACCCGATTAACATCGAGCCCATTCTTTTCTACCATATGAAGCTCTCACATTTGTTTGCGGGATCAATTTCGATATGATTTTAGCACTAATGGGGTTTCCCTCCCGATGCCTTTTATTATGCTTACGCTCGTTTAAGTCTTTTTAAGCCCATAAGGGGATTTTCCACTATTATTGTTGGCCGTTTGCAAGCCGAGGAGCTGTCAATTGACTAGGTGAGTTTAGTCAGCGGGGATTGTGTTTTTCCAAGTCATATCAGAAGCCAGGTAGGATCTTACTCGTTAATTTTTCCTGTTGCTTGGTGGTGCATGTTGTAGCGTTTTGGTTGGGTTAGGTTTTCTCGTTTTCGTGGGGAGTTTTTTTTAGACTTTGAGGTCATCATGGTTTCTGAATAATTATTCTTGAGAGACTAGGGAATCCAATTTTCTTTCCTACCCAACCTTTGTTTCCCGACTCCTTCCATGGGGATTTACCTAACAGTTGTTCATAGTAGGAGGGAAGTGGGAATACAAGCGTTTCGCCATTTTCACCACTCCTTCGTTTCATCAATCAGAAGGTGAAAAGAGTGCGGTCATTGTCCGATCGGAATAGGCATTTTGTGGAGTGTCGTGGGATGAATTTTCCATTTAGGGTGAAAAACCTAGTTATTCATGAAGGTTTTCCTCCTGGGCATCTTCGAGTTTTCCTTTCTCATTGATGGTGTTGACGTTGGTAGGTTCTGAGAGATGCGGTGCCATGGTGGAAGCCTTAGGGACTATGCACTAGGGTACTTTCCTGTGATCCTAGTTCATCAAACCTCTTAAAAGCTTTGAACATGCTGTTTATTTTTCAGTTCAAGAGAGTGCGGCTTAGGGTGGAAACAAAGTTTTGGTCAATATACATTATGATGATTCGATAAAAATTTTGGTTAAAATTGTTTCTATTTATGGTAGAATGTATCAATTGTAGTTATATTTTTTGGAATAGATTGAATCTAACATGCTGTCATATGATCAAAATAGTCTCATCATTCATATAGCAACATGGCTCGGAAATAGAGAAGAATGTGCAAGCTGCAGATGAGGATCTAGAGATAGAGATTATAACACGAGTTGAATTTATATATGAATATACCAAAGCTATCACGGGCATCGAACCTGAGTACAAGTGGGGGGAAATCTACTGAATGATCACCAATCGAAGCGTCCTAGATACAAGATTGGAGGATTTACCAATATATGCCAATATAGAGAGGTCATCAATAATGAAGGTTGCCACGTGACCATAACTTTTTTCATGTGCAGAAGTAATAGGATGGATCCTCCCAAGGGTTGATGTAACAAAAATGATTTTGTCAAATATTGAAGGACAAGGTTATGCTACTTATAGCCTACCTTATTTAGCTCAGGCCTATAAGATACCCACGCCTCAGACTTATCTAACAGAAGGATGGTTAAAGGACCTTAACCTAGATGTTTTGGACAATGTCAAAAGAATGATGGTTCCCGAAATTTTTTTTCGTACAAGGCCTTTCGGGGAATATGAAACTATGAACCTTCGCACTCCTTATAGATTGATAGCATTAATGTTGAACATGATATTTCCAAGAGAAAATGGAAATAATTACAAACTGAGTTGTGTACCAGTGAGTTTCTTTGTGGCCACTCAAGGCACTATTTTTAATTGGGCCAATATAGTGTCTAACAGTTTGTTCTCATGCATAAGTGTAGCACTGGGAGGAGTCTCACAAAAGAAGTCAGAGTTATATATGAGCTCATTTCTGATCGATTGTATTTTGTGCACACAGCTGTTCCCAGCTCTGAAGTGCCAATGGGATAAGGCCAGAACTCCTGTCTATGTTGCATATCAGTTGTTGTGGGCACACAATTATTTCATCCATTATAATACTATTTGTGAAGGCTTCATAATGCCAATGTATAGATTAATCTTCCTTGATGAGTGTGATTTCATGTCTGAAGAGACCTTGAAGATTATATAGGATAATGGTCATTATTACCTGATAGAGGAAGGCCTATATCTAAGGATGTTTGGTGGAACGAGGGCCCCTTCTCTTTTGCCAAAACATGCTACGGATTATGTTATTCACAAGGAAGTAGTGAGGCAACTTTGCATTGATGGAGTTGGTAATTTCCTGTTTGATCAGAAGAAGGTTGTATACCCCCACTCCCATTTTATATAGGAAGTTAGAAGTTCTCCAAATTGAAGAGTGCACTAGAGTTTGTAAAGGAGTTAGAATAGTTCCACTTTGGAGAGATAAGTTTTCATAGGAATGATTCTGAGGATAAGGTTGCTAATTATTGTGCTACAGTAGGAGTAAATTTTGAATATGCGGATTATTGGGATAAATATGAAGAAATATTAAAAAAGGCACAAAATATTACAGCCTTGAGGAAGAGATTTAAGCAAAAGATAGCGACTGTAGGTGGAAAGGGAAAAGATATTGAGCAGTAGAAGAAACAAGAGGAGGAAGCTACTAAGAAAAGGAAAGAGGAGGCACTCAGACTATCACAAGAAGAAGAACAATGGTTAGTAGAAGAAGAGGCTAAGAAAACAATATCGAAATAAGAAGTTGAGAAAAAGAATCAAGAAGAAGAGTCCCAGAAAAGGAAAGAAGAGGATGAAAGGTTAATACTGGAAGCAGATGACAGAGAAAGGGACCAAGAAGAAAGAGTAGCTGAAGAGTTACAGAGAAAATAATAGGAAGAACAAGATCATGCAAATTTGGAGCCAACTTAGTCTTTTGATGATCTGCGGGGATCATCTGTCCCATCTAGCAGCACAACCATGGGAGATTCAACTCGGACATTAGGGATTGAACCAATCCCTTTTATACCATCCCAAGAGTAGGAGGTAGGCGACTTAAATACCATTTTTTATGACAAGGATAAGAAAAGGATTTTCATGAGAATAGAGAAGAAAGTGGACACCCACGAAAAGAAAGGAATCATGAGAACTGAGAAAACAATTGTCCACGGGACTGACAAGAATCCAAGACTTCTTGCAAGGGCAGGTGTAGCCTTAGCCCTTGCAAATGAAGATAATGTGGATAAAACTATGATTGATCTAGAACAATATAAAAATAAGGTTGTTCAAATGAAGGAAACTCTAAAAAAGGAAATAGGAGAGGGACAAAGTCTAAAGAGGAATCATGAATATATTCTCAGTGATATTTAGAAGTCAATGGAGGCATGCCAAACTTTACAATTTGACGAGGATGCCCTGATATTATCAATAAATATTATGGAAGGGGAAAAGAAAGATCTTGAGAAGCAGGTTGGAGAAGCAAAAAAGAAAGGAGATGTAGTGAGCAAGAGAATAGAGGAGCTAGAAGCTTAGAATATTTTACTGCGAGAACAACTTCAAGTGGCGAAGGAGAAGTAGATAGACATTACTGCATTCCAGAATCACGCCTCGATGCTGTAAAAGGAGATAGATTAGGTTTTGCGGAGCCTTTGCAGGGGAGATGTATAGAGTTAAACAAATTAAGGTCAGATTGAGAGAGCTAGCACTCAGCTTATCATAATTTCAGAGAATATTATCAGAGGTGGTTGAGTTTGTAAAAAATCAGTTAACATGGATAGGAACCCATCCAACCTTTCCAGCTAATAGGCCTCGAAAATATACAGGAAGTATTAAGATGGAGGTAGCCATACTAAATTTTGGGTGTAGAACAACGGTTAGATTAAACACAGCCATTGAGAAAATTATTGAGAAGTGTACTGAATTTTACAAAGGCATACATCTTGTTCACAATCAGTGCATTATTCTAGCAGGTGCCCCGGATCAAGATTTCCCAGTTAGGGGAGAACATTTGAAGAACTTGCAAGAGAGGTTGCAAAAGTGAGAAGAAAGTATATCGAATATCAAAGCTGTTAGTGAAGAAGACATCAGGATCTAGATTATCCAAGCCTTAGCCCACAAGATCCTATTAGAAGAATCTTTGAGGAAGAATGTACCTAAGGTGAAGGAAATCAAATCGCAGCTTTCAAAGCATGAAGTGGCAGTACGTGTATTGGAGCCTGTAGAATATTGGATCATCAATGAAGAAGCACAAGCATGGGGTATTTTTATTAAGACACCAGCTGGGCCCATTTGAATTTTGTCTTATTCACCAGCTAAAGATTATACAATTTTCTATTTATTCTTTTTAGTAATGCACTAAAAAACAAGAGTTTTGTAAAGGAAGAGTTGAGGAATCCCAAAAGGTTGGGGAAACTCAAGAGTTATTTTAAATTTGTATAAGTATAGGTAAAGTATGGGGAAAAAGGACTTTTCCATGCTATCTTTTGTGAAGTTTAATGTAAGAAGAACTATTTTCTTTTATAATAAAGAAAATCCATAGTTTCTGCTGGAGAAGGAGCTGTGAAGTTTCAAATGCATGCTGTAGATTGGTTGAATGTCAAATTATTTTTGTTTCATCTTATTCTATGAACTGTGATATCGTTCTGACTTATGAATTACTTCCATGTTATGAATGATTTTATGCTATTTTTATGAAACTTATGCATTATATCGAGTAATGAATGTTTTAACCAACAATGAGCTACCTCTATGTTTATCTTTCTACATGTATTCATGTATTCTGAATTATGAGCAACTATATGTAATGATTCTTTATGCATGTTTTATAGTACATTACTCACCATTAAATATAATCTTTCTCCCTAGGGATAGGTTAGATAGAATTATCTATCTTAGCATAGTTGTTATTTGTTTGTGATTTAGAAGCAAAAGGGGTAATAAGATGAGAGGTGAGAACCTGCACATCACATTGTGAACTCTTTGTTGTCTCTATCATTTTCACTTAGACTAGGAACTTGCATATCATATATAAAATAAAACTAAAAATATACTTAAACGGTGGACTGGGCCGCAGCCGGTAAAATCAAGCTTACACCATTACTTGACCTATGGTATCCTGACCGTAAACTGGACGGATTCCCCATACCAAACAATAACGAGCTAATTGGGAATGTTTATTGGGGAGAGTCCCTACTGTTGTTACCTGGGATTTTTCCATGCCTCAAAATTTTTGGCGCTAGAAGGAGGGACGCCAGTACATGGCTAGCCGAGGAAATTTGTTTTCTCGAGAACACTCCACAGGTCACAGTTCTAAAATCAGTTTCCCTAAGAGATCCAGTCCTGAAGGAAAAGTTACAGAGTATCTCTATCCTATTGATAATGAGGTGGTTGATGATTTGAGAAGAATCACAAGGGCATACAGAAAGAATATTGGAGGATTGCCCATTATTCCTGCTTTTCCTAGAAGAGAGCTTCGTAAGAAAGATCGTCCTTATTGTGAGGATTTAGTGTTAGTGGAATAATTTGAAGAGCTGGTAGAAACAACCCTCTAAGAGATTGTGAAACCTCTAAATCAGTTAGGACCAGATTCCCCTCACTGCCCACCTTTTCAAACCCCTGTCCAGTCTCCACCTCAATCTCCACCTAGAATCATGGAAAATGTGAATGCAAATCAGCCTCCTTCACCATGTTCTTGGAGGGCTAGATACCCTCTAAACCTTACCACTATGTTACATGCTATGCCTTAGAATTTTGATAAATCATTGCCCAAGTTTGAACCGAATGAAGGAATTTTTGTGGATGATCATTTTCAAATTTTTTACCTCACTTTAGAAGGTTTACAAGCAGCAAAGCATGAGGACGTAGTCTGTATATTATTCCCTCATACTCTCAAGGGTAAAGAAGCTTCATGGTATTTTTCCCTACAGGAAAACTCAATCCCAAACTGGAACACCTTTGAGATATTGTTTAGAAACAAGTATGGAAACTTGAGAACTATCAATGCTTTAATGAAAGAGTTTCTTTCCCTCAGAAAAGAAAAGAAAGAGAGGGTGCATAATTTCAATCATAGGTTTTCTTCCCATTTGAATAATTTCGATGCAACTATAAAACCTGCTGAGAACACCTTAATTGAGTATTACACTTCAGCTCTTGGTCCCAAGATAGCTATTGTTTCCAAAAGATCAATTGAGCCCACCTTAGTGGAAACATATGAGGAAGCTGAGAAAGTGGAAGTCGAAATGGAAAGTATAGACAAATATCCTACACCATCAGAAGAAAAAACTTTTTAAAACAAAAAACCTTTGTTGTTAACTAAGCCTAAAGATGAGCGATCACAGGAATTAGAAGGTGTGGTAAAAATGATGCAGAAACTTTCAAATAGAATAATTGACCTGGAAAGGGAGAAGGAGGCCAATAATAAATTCAAACCTTATTAAAAAAAGAGAGATGGAAGTGGTCCATCCAAACGACCCTCTCATAGTCCCTCTGTTATGAACTTAACTGAAGTGGATATGGAAAATTTCTGTACATTCCATCAGCAACCTCACTCTGAAAGAAACTTCCCATAGTGAATAAATTCTATGACTTTAGTGATGAATCAGTTACTAGATTCCAAGTTAATAGAAACTTTGGATGAAGGAGAGAAGGTTCATAAACCAATAGACTCCACAAGAAGAAGATACTATGGTATTATGGGATTGTGTATCCATGTTTAGTATAGAGGATGAAGGACTCACTGAGGAAGACATGATATCAGAAACAAATGTTATGACAAGGAGTCAGAGCCCATTAAAAGAGGATAACATGATAATGCCAAAAATAAAGAAGCTTCAGGAGAACATGAAAAAGATAAAAAATAATACTCAGAGCGTTAATATACCAGAGTTTGTCATCACGAGTCAGAATCCCAAGGTAGTTAGTATGCCTGCAAAGTCTGCAGAAAACAAAGTTGAAAATGTCAAGAAAAACTCCACTGAGCATGAAATGGGATACAACATAGTAGAAGATATTAAAAATACTAAGGAAAACATCTCTTTGTTTGAAATGTGTAACTTACCCCAACAAAAGGAAAAGCTATTGAAAGCACTTGAGACACCTATAATGAAACCCCAGAATTATAACCAATCCAAGGAAGAGATTGGTGAGGAAAGTATAGGGGGGACGTATAAATATAGAACACCAACATTCCTACTTACTTTTGAAATTTTCAATTTCAACGTACATAACTGTTTGGTGGACTCGAAAGCATCAATGAATGTCATGCCGCTTTTAGTATGCAAGAAGATAAATGGTCAACCCAAGCCAACTACAGGTCAAGTTTTCCAATTAGATAGGACTACAGTGAAAGTGATAGGAGAAATGGAGGATGTACTGATACGTTTGTCAGTAGATGAGAGTGTTTGCCAGTATATAGACATTCTGGTAGCATACACCCCAAACACATATGGGCTGGTTTTGAGTCGAGACTGTTCAATGAAATTAGATGGTTGTTTTGCTTTAGATTGGTCACATTTGTGGTTTCCCTACAAAGGTTGTCAAAATCAAATAAAGGTGTTGAGGGAACCTCAGATGAAACACAATGTAACACAGTTAGAGGGGAATAATGAACTAGTTAACTCTGTTTTGGGGAACTATTTCCTTGAACTTGAACCGAGAAATTATCAATCCAAAGAAGCCAATGACACATAAGATACCCAACCCAATCTCCTTCAGTTTTCTCGAGTTGATGAGATTGATTGTAATATAGTAGAGTTAGTCTCAAATGTAGATAGTAGTTAAAATTCAGTAGGGATAGAGAAAAAAAATTGGATTCTTTATTTTGACAGTTCCAAAACCCTGGAAGGATCAAGAGCTGGCTGTGTCTTGATGGATCCAAAAGAAAATAAATATTTCTTTTCCTGTATATTAGAATTTGAGTGCACTAATAATACAGCCGAATATGAAGCATTGGTCTAGGGACTAAAAAAGGCAATGGAATTTAAAGTAAAAAATCTAAAAGTGTATGGAGATTCTGAAATCATTGTTAAATAAGTCCGAAATACAATTCGTTGCATATCACCACATCTGAAGGCTTATCAAAATGAAGTATGGGATTTAGTAACAAACTTTGATGCATTCAATATTACTTCAATTCATAGGTTAAAGAATGCAGCAACTGACCTGTTAGCTACTTTATCTGCAAGGATGGTACCCATGAATAACAGATGTTCAATTGAATTGTTTTTTAGGCCTTCGGTTCGAGACAATATCACCAATATGAGGGTGTTTAATGATGATCAACAAATCTTGGAATGTCTAACGAATGATGAAACCTTCAAAGGAGAGAAAATAGATGATGAAGAAAATCAAGCAAACATAAAAAATGGAAATTTCATTCCTAAAGGAGTTAGAATGTTGGAACAAATGTTCGATCTAGAAAACAAGTTTAGAAGACTAGAAAATGTCAAGACACACAGTTCATCTTTGCAATTCGAGCTGATAAATATACGGTCAGAGGCTGATACCCAATATGTGAACTTGGGGAAATGTTGTTCACCTGGGAAAGGGGCGAATTCATTATCTTGTTCAGACAATATAAAGATGTCTTTGCATGGACATATGAAGATGTCAAAACCTATGACACCAAAATTATACGACATGTCAACCTTTCCAGCAGCCTTTGAGGAAGATGCACCCCAAACTAGAACCTCTAATTCATAGATAGGTGAAGAAGCTTCTTGATGCTAAGATCATATTCAAGGTTAGACATTCAGAATGGGTTTCAAGTTTGGTGCCAGTACGAAAGAAGTCTGGAGAGATTAGAATCTGTGTTGATTTCATAAATTTAAACCGTGCATTTGATAAAGACAATTACCCCATCCCACCCATGGAGTAGATATTATAGATGGTCTCAGGCTCTGAGTTGTTTTCTCTGTTAGAGGGATTCTCGGGCTACAACCAAGTGTTAGTAGCATAAGAAGACAGACTGAATACCACTTTTAGAACCAAGTGGGGGACTTTTGCATATAGAAGAATGCCCTTTGGACTCATTAACACTAGAGCAAATTTCCAAAGGGATATGGATATAGATTTTTGCGGTATGATTGGCCGAAGTGTAGTGGTTTATTTGGATGATGTCACGATATTTTCCAAGAAAAGAGAAGAACATGCATTTCATTTAAAACATATTTTCAAAAACTATCGAAAGTATGGAATTTCTTTAAATCCAAAGAAATGTGTGTTCGTTGTTACAGAAGGAAAGATATCGGGTCACATAATTTCAAAGAAAGGGATATAAATATACCCAGAGAGGATTAAAGGAATAGAACATATCCCTTTACCCCATAATAAAAAGGGCATGCATTCTTTTACGGGGACAATAAATTTTGTGCAAAGGGTTGTGCCCGATTTTGCTCAGATAGTCAAACCTTTGCAACAAATGGTCAAGAAAAGTGTCCAATTCAAGTGGACTGATTCAGAGAATGGTGCATTTAACAAGATCAAAACATCAATAGCTCATGCTCCATCCCTTAAAAGTCCCAAATTTGAAAAAGTCTTTATCTTGTACACTTTTTCTTCAGACGATTCATTAGCAGCAGTGCTTTCGCAGAAAGAATAAGGGGGAGATGAGTACCCCATATCGTTTATGAGCTCTATCCTACAAGGGGATGAATTGAATTACCTCACAGTTGATAAGAAATATTATGTAGTTTTTAAGGCGGTGAAGCAATTTAGACCATATATACTGAAGAGCCGTACCAAAGCAATAGTTTCACACCCGACAATCCGATCTCTTTTTTTACAAAAAGAGTCAGGAGAAAGAAGAGGTATCTAGGTAACATCCTTACAAGAATATGACTTATAATTCAAATGAATGACCATATCCAAAGGGCAAGGGATCTGCAAATTGATGACTGAGATTCAGGAAAATGAAGATAATGATTGGAATAATGAAGTTGAGTTACACATGGTTGATGTATGTCCTTCATTTATAGCTCCAGAATCTTCGTACAAAGACCTAATTCATTATCTCCAACAAGGATACTTTCCTGAACACTGAAATTCCAAGAAGAGGAGAGTGTTACTCTTAAATTCAACCTCATATCAAATTATTGATAGAGTTCTGTTTAGAAAAAAACTATAATGGAGTTTTGCTCAGATGCTTGGAATGCGAAGATGTAGCTAAGGTTGTTATAGAGCTACATGATGGCCCCCTCTTGGAGGTCATTTCTTAGGAGATACTACAGCACATAATATCTTGAGAGCTTGGTATTACTGGCTGGCTCTATTCAAGGATGCTCACACTCATGTTAGGAAATGTGATACTTGTCAAAGGAGCGGTGGAAGACAAGCAAAGGCAGCAGGACCATTAAAGCCAGTTATTATTTCCGAACCATTTGAGCAGTGGGGGATTGATACTATCAGAGAGATCAAACCAAATTATTCATTGCAACACAAGTACATCTTGACATCAACAAACTACTTCACCAGATGGGTAGAGTCCATCCTGTTGCGAAAAGTGAATGAAGATACAGTTATGGACTTCTTGCAAGACCATATTATGACCAGGTTTGGGGTACCAATTTCCCTAGTTTTTTTATAATGCTTCCTATTTTTCATCTATTAGAATGAATGAATTTGCAAATGAGAAAGGGATTCAGTTACATTATTTTGCTTACTACTATCCACAAGGTAATAATATAGCAATATCTACAAATAAAATCTCATTAGGATTTTGAAGAAAACAGTCATAGAAAGTCGAAGAAGTTGGCACATAGCTCTTCCTAATGCAATCTGGCCTGATCGAGTCACACCCAAGAACTCCTTAGGTGTGTCACCCTATACTCTAGTCTACGGGAAAGAAGCCATCCTGCCTCCCAATATTTTGTTTCCTTCCTCTCAACTAGCTCAAGCCTCTAGAGGAACTGAAAATGAGGTCCTACAAATCCGAATCAATACTCTGCTAAAGTTGGAAGAGTCTAGATCCAAGTTGAAAGAGAGGTTTAAGAACCAACAGGAAATAGTGAAAAGGTGGTTCGATAAGCACAAAGTGAGAAAGAAGGAATTTGAAGTAGGTGATTTGGTTCTTAAATGGGATCACCCGCATGATGAAAAGGGAAATCACACTAAATTTCAACAGTTATGGATAGGCCCTTTTCAGATTGTAGAGAAGTTAGGCCCCTCAACCTTTAAATTATGAGAGTTACAGGGGTGGAAGAGAACTTGCCAGTCAATGGTTTAGTTCTCAAACGGTATTTTTCTTAATGCTGTTTTGTTTTTCTTTGTACATAAATAAACATTTTTTATTTGTTTCAGTCTTGTTTTCCTTAGATTAGTTCTGCTTTATTTTCACTTTGATTTCTTAGAGTCTAATTTCTTGTAGTTTGTTTGTTTTACTTTATATTTTCAATAAACTAGCACAACCTTTGGCATTGGATTTCATTATAATTCTGGATAGATTGAAAATATTTTAATGGATGGACTGCTTGCTATTTGCACATATATCATGATTAAATATCCTTTAAGATTGGTAGACTATCTGAATAGATTTTGAACACATTGAAGTCCTATTTAATCCCTGCAAAATAACTAAGGTCAGAAAAGTCCAGAATACTATTTTGCGGCTCCATTCACTTCACACTAAAGTCTATCCTAGGAAGCTAACAACAAAAGACCAATGGAAAGGAAGCAGGGTGAATGGTTGTATGATATTTAAATAATCGCATGCCACAAATAAAATCCAAAAGAGTCAAATATCCCATAAATAAATCATACATCAAAATACATACTGAATAAAATCAGTTGGATAAGATTGCTCAAAGGTTCTTCTCCGTCCGTGAGATGAAAGCAAAATATCTCTCACACAAAAGGACATTATGGATGGAAGAACCTAAATCAAATTTCAAATGAAGAAAGAAATTTGGAAAGACTCAAAAGGACAAAATTCCAAAATCATTGAAAGAATGAAAAAGGCATGGGAATGAGGAACAAACGAATATATCTATTCATACCCTGTTACAATCCTCTGGTGCCTATGTTGGAAGCAGTCTGAAAGAAGAAATAAAATAAAATTCATATCTTGGCCTCTGAAGAGTTCTCGAGACTTTGAAATCCTAGGTTCCCATATCCTGCTGGACCATAATCAATGTGAAAGTTTATAAATCTTACATTATAGAAAATCTAGGCATCTTAAAGAAATATGGTAAAGTTTGTTTTAACATGATACTTTAAAGCAATTTTTGTTTGAAAGTCAGTTGTCTAGAGATCTGTGTTCACCAGTTAGTCATCAATTGTTGCTGCTGCAACTATTATCCCAAAAACAATTTTCTACTTTTCAGGGCCCCCTACTTTTCCTAGTTCTAGAAAAGATTTGAAAGTCTATCTTTACCTTGTAGAGTTGTTTCATGACTTAAGTTTTTACAGAAGAAAATTTCTTTTTTTCACCTGATGTATCGGATGAACTCTTGAAGTTCATCCGATGTATCGTAAGAGTTGTTCGAAGGCTGGCCGATTCTTTGTGTCTTACGCTTCCAAAAAGTCTTGGAAAAGCCTCCGATACATCAGATGTACCTTGGTCTATTGTATCAAATTTTTTTTCCGATGCTCCATGGTCGATTATCCGAAGTATTTTCGACGCATCAGGTTGTCTTGTTGTTTCATTTTCCGATGTCTACGGGAGATTTTGTTTTTTCTACCCGTTGTTTCGGTTTTTTTTTTCCGAGTGTTTCGAGAGCCTGATGATGATTTCCTTGCCGATGCTTCAGATTCATAGTCTGATGCATAGCTGATCTCCTTCTCGAAGGATTTTCTGATGCTGGTGCAAGTGTTAGTGGTATGTCTTACCGACTGATCTTTGTCCCATTTCAGTAGCGTATTGTTGTAGCCACTCGATTAACATTGGGCTTGTTCTTTTCTACCATCCGAAGCTCTTGATTTTTCTAGCAGGATCAGTTTCGATATGATTTTACTGCTAATGGGGTTTCCTTCCCGAGGCCTTTTATTATGCTTACCCTTGTTTAAGCCTATTTAAGCCCGTAAGGGAATTTTCCATGGTTATTGTTGGCCGTTTGCAAGCTACGAAGCTGTCAGTTGACTAGGCAAGTTTAGCTAGCGGGCATCACGTTTTTCCAGGTCATATTAGAAGCCAGGTAGGATCTTACTCGTTAATTTGTCTTGTTTCTTGGTGGTGCATGTTGTAGCATTTTGGTTGGGTTAGGCTTTCCCGTTTTCATGGGGGGTTTTTCTTAGACTTTTACGTCATCATGGATTGTGAAGCATTATTCTTGAGAGATTAGGGCCTCCATTTTTCTTTCCTACCCATCCTTTGTTTTCCAGCTCTTTCCATGGGGATTTCCCTGACAGTTGTTCGTAGTAGGAGGGAAGTGGGAAGACGAGCATTTCACCGTCTGCACCGCTCCTTCATTTCATCAATCAAAAGCTGGCGAGAGTGCGGTCATTGGCTGGTCAGAATAGGAATTTTGTGGAGTGCTGTGGGAGGAATTTTCCATTTAGGGTGAAAACCCTGGTTATTCATGAAGGTTTTCATCCCGGACATCTTCGAGTTTTCCTTTCTCATTGACGATGTCGACGTTGGTAGGCTCTAAGAGATGTGGTGCCATGGTGGAAGCCTTAGTGCCTGTGTAGTAGGGTAATTTCCTTTGATCCTAGTTCATCACACCTCTTAAAAATTTAGAACGCGCTATTTATTTTTCACTTCAAGAGAGTGCGGCTTAGGGTGGAAACAAAGTTTTGGTCAATATGCATTATGACGATTCGGTAATATTTCTGGTTAAAATTGTTTCTGTTTATGGTAGAATGTATCAATTGCAGTTATATATTTTGGAATAGATTGAATCTAACATGATGTCGTATGATCAAAACAGTCTCGTCATTCATATAGCAACATGGATCATAAATAGAAGAAGAAGGTGCAAGCCACATAGAAGAAGAAGGTGCAAGCTGTAGACGAGGATCCAGAGATAGAGACTCCAGAGATAGAGGAGAGGTGACTTGATAACCTATGTAAGGCAACTAAGGTCACCTCAATATAATCAATGCTCAGGCAGACAGTCACAGGCGGGATTGACCGTATGGGCAAGGTAGCAAAGCCCAAAAATCTCGAAAGATCCCCATATACGAATACAATCCTAGAAATATCTTCGGTGCTACTCAGTTATGACTAGGGGTCATCCTAATCAATAACCGCTCACACTGCCTCATGCTTAACTCCCTTGTAAGAGGAGGATCCTAATAAATACTAATTATACCAAGGAATTTCACACTCTCACCTGGACAGACACATACATGTTGTTGTTTAGTGTTCTTGGATAATTTACTCACAATGAACTATTCCAAGACCCTAAAACCTAATCTTGTTGGTGTACCCTATAAAATAAAATTGTGTAATCCATTTTAAATAAGCGTTTATTTTATTTGGCTTATTACTCAAAAAGGTAGATGATCGTGCAACCAATGGTGTTATGACGCAACATGAAGTAAAATGCACACCTAACAATCAATGCAAATGCATTGTGTCGAATGAAAAATAGGGCATGCTACTATGTGAAATACAAAATTTTCTTCAAATGACAAATGCAATCATTCCTATATGAAAGCCTGACTAATACTTCTCTAAAAAAACCTAGTGCAAGTGCCATGCAAAATGCAAAGTGCAATGATGCATAATGATGCAAAGAAGCAAATATTTTTGGATTTTTTGAATAAAAATGAGATAATAAAGCAAAAGAATGACTCTACTAGCCCCAGACTCTATAAGAACTATCAAATAGCACCCACGCAAAGCACTAAGGTAAAAGAGACCTAATGCACTAATCCCAAAACAAAAAATTGAAAATTCAATGACAAGAACATTCTTAAAAAAAAAATTACCCTAAAAAGAATCTCTGGTCAGAAACAAAGGTGTATACAGACTCTAGAAGCATCTAAGGGGACTCAACAATCATCAAAACTCATCTAGCAACACTCAATATTCCTCTAAAAGGAAAAACTCAGGGCATACGTGACTGTGTGCAGAAAAACCGTGTATATATGCGAATATCTCAATCAAAATCACGTGTACACGCGACTGTGAGGCACAAACTCGCGTACATGAAGAAAAATAAATAAAAATGAAGGCAAATAGATAAGCTGAGACAAAATTCACTCCTATCAGACACTACCAGGAAAACATGCCCCCATACCCAACTCAGAAACAGAGAAATTAGAGAAATTCAAGAACATTGAATGCCGATAAAAACCCCCAAAGGAAAAATGACTAGGAACTCCCCAGCGGAGTCGCCAATTCTATTACGGAGAGAAATTCCTATGGCTTGAGGTACCACAATAGACAGATTAACTCCAAAAATCAATCCTTCCCTATATGCAATAGAAACCAAACATCTAACACTAAAGGATCTCGATTCGTACCTTATTCCAGAAAGTTGATGTAGATCCCTGTTGAGCTTTTCCATTCTCACTTGTATTAGCAATTTGCTTCCTCAACATTCAACAAAAAATACAAGCATGCTATATATAATTGTGTTAGACCTACTCTATAATATATAATCAATAACATACAAGCATTTAAAAGCATCCATGGATCAAATACTAATTTAAATACACATTATTGGACAGGAAAAGATATTTCTATTGATATAAAACATAGATTACAATGGTGACAACCTCTGTCGGCACGTCTATGAATCAAAGAAACTGAGTCCCCCACTTGGGCATCCACCAATTCAATCATCCATCTCTTGATATCAAACTCACAAGCAAAAGGAAAGCTTGGGAAGAACACAAAGTGCTCCAGGGGACAAAGGGATGCAGACTCAAGTATAAGCTCTCGCAACAATGGACTATAGTTTTCTTGCTCTTCAATTCCTCCCCCTTCACTGTATCCAAAGGGTTCCTTATATAGCTCTTCAATGGGGTAATGGAAGGTTGAATTTGAGCTATCTCAAGGCATATGGAAGGCCAAGAGACAAGTGACTCACATCCACATCAAGGAAAACTCCAAAACCATTTGGCCTTTTGCACACATCCTGATGTACACGGGTTTAAAGGTCAAATCCGCGTATATACGCGAGAAAGGGATTAAAAGTCATGTATGGAAATTATTGCATATTTTTAGGGATGATCTTGGAAACATCAAAGCTACAAAAATGGTCCATGGGGTCTAAAGAGTCTGCAGAGGGATAGGGAAGGCCATAAAGGTGTGATCCACGATGTGTGGTAAAATCAGCTGTAACAGATGCCCCCTGATGTGTGAGGTCAAAGGGGTCATACGATGGCCGAAATACATTATAAGTCCATCCTAGAAGTGGAGTGATGAAGAACCCAATGGAAGAACCAACCATCCAATCAATACAATACAATGATCAAAACTCTACACATAACTGGAAGTAGATGTAGCAGTCCCGGATACATAAGAGTACAATGGCCATGAATAGGCATGATACAAAATATGACATGTGTGGTCATCGCCACGTATAGTATAGATAGATCAGAATCTCCATGATGAAGGTATACATAGGATCATGATCTCTATGTAGGCTAGAAATATCTGAAATATACTGGAATCAAGTCACGAGAGCTGAAATCTCATGAACACTGGCATGATCAAGGAGGTAGAATATATGAGACGCCACCAGTTTGGAAGGTCTTTTTCACAAACCGCTACAAGTACATCTCCTACTATGTGAATAGAGTTTTCAAGGTCGAACATAGTAGTCCATCGTCTGATTACCGGTCATTGATGTACCGTTAACAGATGTGAGATCACCCACCGATAATGAAAATGGGAATCAAAGGTACTAGAGTGCAAACTAACAAATGTGAATAAATGTGTTGAGGTCGAACACTTGAGAGAATCCATCGATCAGGGGACATTGATGTATTACCAAAAAACTGTAGATGGTGAGAGAACCTGCCACTGATGACTACAAGTCTCAAGGCACTAAAAAATGACTCTAGATTCCTATCCCAGAATAAATTATCTAAAATCGATGGGATGAAATCCGCTCTAAGGAGGGAATTAAGGCATCCCCCATCATCCAACACGAGGTACTCAGCAAAGCTGTATAATGTGGAAGGACTCGATCATAATGTGCACGAACTAGTGACTGTACCGGGATTGGCCAACATGCAATGTCAAGATAACTAAGGAATGGCCGACTCAAGTTTCAACTTCCTTCGAACAAGAGCATAAAGGAGAATGGTGACTGAATGTAGGCAGCATAAACTTGATATACAAAACTGGGACATCTCTCTGACACAGGAGGAATCGATAGAGGCTCCATAGGGACTGGAAGCTTAACCAGTCGGTGGAGACAAACTCAGAGAAATGAGTATAGCTCCTAAAGTCAAACTATTAACCCAACCAAAGGATGTGATATACAGTGCTCTGTTCGAAGATGACACAACTCGACTGCTGCCAAAGATAACATCTTTTCTTGTCCGGATTTTTGGTTTTTTGATTTTTTTGGACTTTTTCCAATATTTTGAAAATCTTGAAAAAGAATAAACGTGATTTATAGTTACAGACTAGGAGGAGATGAGTGTCAAGGGACAAACAAACTAGTTGCAAGCAGTGGAACATACCTATGCTCAATGTAAGGACACACGTGTAGGATAGCGACACTCGGGGGAAAGTCCCCTCCTGGTAAAAATAGGGAATCAAGCCGCAAAGGATATACAAAATGGATATGCATGGCTATACATGAGACAAGCTCGAGCTATATGGCTGATACTCAAAGTCAGGGAAGCCGGCATAAGGCTCAATAAGGCAGGCAAAGCTCATGATAATGCAATTACAACTTGACATAAGGGAGTCCTGAGGAAACAGGCCAACAACAAGATCAAGAGGAGTATGAGGCTCTTGTGAAATGACATGGAAATTATGGAAATTGAACCCAGTGATAGATTAATTTTACTCACAACAATTAACAATTGATCACGCAAAATCACTCACAAAAGAGACTGAAATTGGAGCTGAACACTAAACTGTATTAACTCAGTGTACAATAGCCAACCCTGTAATAAAATAGGCTGATGAATAAATAGAATACATCAAGGATTTGAATTCATGAGGAGCAAATCAAATCTAGCATAACGCAGGCTTACTAAAAATAAGCAAATCCCCCATAGGTGTAAAAAGCTGATCCCAAATCTGTCATGGAGCTCACGAATTAGAAAAATGTCTTAGGCAAGATAAAGAGTGGTGGAATGGTATATCATACATGTTTTTTCATGGAGAAAAGAGAGGAGGATGTGTAAGACAAAAAACTAGTCAACCTCACCTAGTCTAGCTTTTCCTTTTGCCTTAAAACACTAAAAAAGTAGGTAATAAAGCAGAAAAAGTAGAAGGGCACCTAGGAGGCCAGGAATAAAGCAGAATTGATTCCTTTAGCTTTCCCATGCACTACATGAGTCAAATAAGGCAAGTTTTACCACTATGGATAGGTAAAAGACAACTTGCACAAGGTGGGACACATGAACTAGGCTAATAAGACAAAAATAATTAAATTAATGTCTAAGTGGGTAAACTATGGGTTGGTTATTCTAACACCCCCCCTTAAGCCTGAATTATGAGTAATATATCAGAAAAGTATAGGGCCTAGCAACAAGGCTTAGTCACCCTTTACATACTGCATGTCCATTTAAACAAGGAAAGAGGCAAAACCAACTTGGGAAAATCCTCCCTTAAACATGGACTGTAAAACAAAATTTTGGAATCTTGTCTTCACTCATGCTTCACAGCATGATCTGCAATCCCCAACAGTGATTTGAGATTTCTGAAGGTCTTCTCACAAAATGCTTTGGTGAAGATATCAGCTACTTGTTCTGAAGATGAACAGAAGAGTAGGTGAATGGTGCCATCATGCACAAGCTCTCTGATGTAGTGCATATGGATCTCAATGTGTCTGGTTCTCTGCTTCTGAACTGGATCTTTGCAGATTCGAATGGTACTCTGGTTATTACAATAGATGGTAGTTGAGTACTCTGGTTCAAAGCCACATTCTCCAAGTAAACCCTGCAACCATAAACATTGAGTTGCTTCATTAACAACTCCTCTATACTCTGCTTCTATAGATGAGAGTGCAATGGAACTTTATTTCTTGCTTGACCAGCTGATTGGCCCTTCTGCAAGCATGAACACATATACTAATGTGGAATTTCTGTCTGTGCTATCACCTGCCCAATCACTGTCAGTAAATCCAATCAAATCAAGATCAGATTTTGCTTTATAGAAGATCCCATGTGTCCTTGTTCCCTGAACAAAGTTAAGGATCATTTTGGCTGCTTTCCTATGGATATCATGAGGCTGATCCATGTATCTAGAAGCCACAATTACTGCATAACAAATATCAGGTCTAGTATGTGTCAGATACAACAAACATCCAATCAATTGCCTATACAGTGTATTGTTTACCATAGGTGAAGAATCAGCTTCTTCCAGCTTCACTCTTGAAAGGAAAGGAGTTTTTCTTGCTTTGCAATCCTGCATTCTGAATTTGTTTAGCAAGTCCAAGGCATATTTGGACTGGTGCACCTTGATTCCATCTTTGGTTTGAGCAATCTCAAGCCCCAAAAATTGACTTAAAAGACCCAAATCTATCATGGAGAAGGCTTGGTTCATAGCTCCTTTTAAGGAAGCAATCTCAGCCTTTGAGCTTCCTGTAATGAGGAGGTCATCAACATATAACACAATGATAATTAATGAACTATTAACTAAATTCAAATAGACATTTGGATCTGATTTGCACCGAACAAAATTCAGTGATAGCAAGAAGCTATCGATCTTGGCATACCAAGCCCTGGGGGCTTGCTTTAGTCCATACAATGACTTTCTCAACCTGCACACAAGAGAAGGGTTAGTAGAAAAACCTTGAGGCTGCTGCATATATATCTCCTCAGTGAGATCTCCATTTAGGAAGGCACATTTTACATTTATGTGATGTACCTCCCATTTCCTTGAGGCTGCAATGGCTAGAGCTAGCCTGATGGAATCCATCTTTGCCACTGGGGCAAAGGTCTCATTGTAATCTATGCCATGAACCTGTGAGTAGCCCTTGGATACCAATCTATCCTTTTACTTCAGTGGTGAACCATCAGCAGAAAATTTGGTCTTATAGACCCACTTACACTGGACTGACTTTCTTCCTGGAGGAAGATCCACTAGCTCCCATGTGTTGCTCTTCTAGAGTGAGCTGAACTCCTCCTTCATGGTTGTTTTCCATATTGGATCTCCTGCTACTTCTTCATATGTTTGAGGATCATACTCCACAATCAAATATCATTTTTCAGCAAACATAGGATCCTTCATGCACAGACCACTCTCAAATTGAGATCTAGTCCTCCTTGGGTCATTGGGATCCCCAACTAGCTCTCCTGCTGCATGTAATTTCTTGGCTGCCCATTTTGGACTTGTAGGGCTGTTAGGGTCTGCAATAAACTCATATCCATTAGACAAATCATAATCAGCATGTTCAACAAACTCTTTACTTACTTCTTGAGGTTCAGGTGGTGAAGAGGCTTCACCAACTTCCACTGCTGCAAGGGGTTCTTCTTCAAACTGCACACACCTTTCAATGAAGGCTTTATTTGTGCTCAAATTTATCAACTTGTACCATTTTGAATCTTCAGAGTATCCAAAAAAATGACACTCTTGGCTTTGGGGCTGCAAAGCCTTCCTCTTCTCTGTTGGAATTCTAGCCCAAGCCTTTGAGCCAAAAATCCTGAAATGGGTCACATCTGGCTTGTGCCCACTCCATGCTTCGAAGGGAGTCATGCAATCAAGCTATTTGTGAGGCACCCTATTTTGAATATAGGCTGCACGTTTGATATCTTCGGCCCAGTACTTTGGTGGTAAAGTTTTGGCCTCCATCATGCATGTTGCCATCTCCTTCAGTGATCTGTTCTTCCTCTCAGCAACACCATTTTGCTATGGTGTGTAAGGGACATAATGCTGCATCTAAATACCTTCATCTACACAATAATTAATGAACTCAGACTTGACATACTCACCACCATTGTCATATCTGAGGACCTTGATTTTCCTCCCAGACTGGTTCTCAACCAAAGCCTTAAAGACTTTGAATAGGCCAAAAACTTCAGACTTGTGTTTCAGGAAGTAAACCCAACAATACCTGGAAAAGTCATCAATGAAAGTCAATGCATATTTGTCCTGACTCATGGACATATGAGGGAATGGGCCAGCAACATCGCCGTGGATCAGCTCGAGGGGTGTAGAGGTTCTCTCATGACTAGCTCTCTCAAATTTATGCTCTGGGTGTTTTCCTTGGATACAACCTTGGCAGACTCCTTTGGAAAATTTTATCTTGGGAAACCCTATGACCATCTCTTTTTCACTAAGATCAAAAAGATACTTATAATTTAGGTGGCCAAATATTTCATGCCAAATATTGCTAGCCTCATTAGCATGAATCAGAAGAGTAGAGGGGTTTGAGTAAGGTAGGAAGTGTGAGAACATGTATACCTTTTGAGCATGATTTGCTACTCCTTTTGCAATGACTCTACCACTTGAGATCTCTGTGATCTCAACTTCATCAGGGGAGAATATGAATTTCTTAGGAGACCTAGTGTGGGTCATCTGGTACACTGACAAGAGGTTGGAGGCAAGACCAGGCACATACAAGACATTGCTGAACTGACCATGATCAAGATCAATCCTCCCTTTGCCCAAACTTTCAGTGAGAGAGTCATCTCCCAGTACTATAGATGGTCCTTTCGACTTTTCAAGTGAGGAGAAGGTCTCCTTGATTGAAACCATGTGTCTTGAAGCTCCAAAATCAATGATAAAACTGGGTGAGCTTGATGTGCCAGCAACCAATGCATGAACTCTCTCTCTGTCATCTGAACTTGATCCTCCTTCTCTCTTCTTTGAGCTGCCTGGAAGGGAGATGCCATTCTTCTCCAAGAGTTGGGTCAGCATGTCTATTTGCTTCTTCATACAAGAGCTTTCAGTGTGATTGCCCTTATTGCAATATGCACACTTGCTCATTTCACCTTTGTTTTTCTTCTTCTGGTAGTTCTTCTTGGAACCTTGTGGCTCCTCCGGAGACTGTTTCTTGTCTCTCTTTTGCTCAGGTGGATTTTTAGATTTCTTTTTGCATTTTGAATCCACCTTCGAATCTCCAGCAATCAAAACTTGATCTTTGGATGGTTTGATGGTGCCCATCATCACCAGCTTGTCCTGTTCTTGTGTGAGAGATTCCATGAAATCTGCAAGGCTAGGCATCTTCCAGGTTCGAGCTGTCAGTTTTGTGGCATAGAAGGTCAAAACAAACACTGAATAGTCAAGGCCTAGCTTCGAGAGGATGGCTAGGATGAGCTGATCATCTTTCTTTTCGATCGCACACTGTTTCAGCTACAAAACTAGTGCTTTGAACTTCGAGAAATATAGCTGCAGGGATTCAAAGCTATTTGGACTCAGAGAAATCAGCTCATTTTTTATTTGATGTCCCCTCATCTCATATGTATTTCCAAAAAGATCAGAAAGATTCTCCCATACTTCATTCGGTGATGTCAATCCATCAAGATGGAAAAGGAGGTCTCTGGAAATACTCAGACACAGGGGACCATAGGCCTCATCCCTCTTGTTGTGCCATTTTATCTTCTCTGTAGCTGCATTGGGCTCTGCTTCTATTTCCATAGTCACCCTATAGAGGCCTTTCGCTCTCAACAGTATCTCCATGTCTGCTTTCCATTCAAATAAATTGAAGGGAGTCAAGATAGTTTTCTGTGATTGATCCATAGCTTAGAAAATCTGTCCCAGCTGTCAGTAGAAGGCTCCCAGTCACTGATGTTGAACTTGAAAAACAATTTTGGAGGAGAGAAAACAATCTACAATGGCTCTGATACCATGTGGAAATTTAACCTAGTGATAGATTAATTTTACTCACAACAATTAACAATTGATCAAGCAAAATCACTCACAAAAGAGACTGAAATTGGAGTTGAACACTAAACTGTATTAACTCAGTGTACAATAGCCAACCCTGTAATAAAATAGGTTGCTGAATAAATAGAATACATCAAGGATTTGAATGCATGAGGAGCAAATCAAATCTAGCATAAAACAGGCTTACTAAAAATAAGCAAATCCCCCACAGGTGTAAAAAGATGATCCCAAATCTGTCATGGAGCTTACAAATTATCAAAATGGCTTAGGCAAGCTAAAGAGTGGTGGAATGGCAACTCATACATGCTTTTTCATGGAGAAAAGAGAGGAGGATGTGTAGGACAAAAAACTAGTCAACCTCACGTAGTCTAGCTTTTCCTTTTGCCTTAAAACACTGAAAAAGCAGGCAATAAAGCAGAAAAAGTAGAAGGGCACCTAGGAGGCCAGGAATAAAGCAAAATTGATTCCTTTAGCTTTCCCATGCACTACATGAGTCAAATAAGACAAGTTTGAGCACTATGGATAGGTAAAAGACAACTTGCACAAGGTGGGACACATGAACTAGGCTAATAAGACAAAAATAATTAAATTAATTTCTAAGTGGGTAAACTATGAGTTGATTATTCTAACAGCGATACTATACAATGGACTCCCACACCCTAAAAGGAAAACTGTCGGCATGGGCACCAAATGAAAACAAGGAGTTAACTAGGGAACCCATGTAAGGTCAAACTCTACCATTCACATCATGTCACTTCTAAAACAGGCAGAAGGTTCCATGATAGGATAAAATGGGTTCGTACCTAAGGTTATAATGAAATGGTCATAAGGTCATGCAAAATGCAAATGGAGGTGAAATCAACCTATATGCCAATTTAAACATCATACTTGAGATCGGCACGAACGAGTCAAAACAATGGTCGAAACAACGCTCAAAACGGTCTCCTACATCATCATATTAGTAAAAAATGGTTCAGAACTATAGAAAGGGGGTAAAAATTTTCAAAAAATTGAAAAGTTTTCTATAAATAGTAAAAAATTCAAAAACTATATATCATTTGAAATTTTTACCCAATTGAGCTCAAAACTTCAAACGCAAATTGCGGGAGTTTCGTCCAGCGAAATCCAACACCATTTTTTCCAGGTAACTTCCCATGCCCTGCTCTTCCATTTGCATGTAAATTTTTTCAATTTCCATGGTCAAAATCAATTTCTAGGCCATTCTAAGATAGTTGCTTCGGCCCGTGTGAAAATCGGGGATTTTTCCATGTACAGGGCTAGCTATACTCTGTACATGGAAAAATGGCCCAAAGTCATGTACATACGCAGCTGTTTTTCAAACATTCACGTATACGGCGGCGCTTAAGGTTTTTTAGGACAAATAACAACCAAAAATTAATGTAAATGTGCAGGATGGTTCTAGAATGGAGGGAGAGAGAACATGGGAGGTAGAAGAAGCTCTACGGGGCGATCTAATGGCTCAACAAGCTCTTTGTGCATGTGGGCCATACAATTTTTGGTGTCTTGGGGGCTTAAGGGCCAAACCAAGACTGCTGCAAATGCTATTAGACTACTGGGATCCTGACTCAGATTCTTTCCATATCGATGGGATGTCCCTCACTATAGAGGTGGAGGACATATACTTCATTACAAGATTGTCTCGACGGGGAGAAGTGGTGAAACTACATTCTCATGGGTCCAGAGGTGGCCTCACCATTGATGAGTATATTGCTGTATACTATTATCCAGACACAGAGAAGGTTGGGAGTTAGATCCCAACAAACTCCATACAGGTACTAGGCCTGAAGGCCATACAACTGGCACTCGGCAGGATAGCAGGGCTAGCCTCACTCCAGCAGGCCTCGCGGCCCTTGATGTTCTATGCAGTGGAGTACATGAGACCCACAGTTTATGATTGGAGTACTGTGCTATTGAGTAACATGAAGCAACAACTAAACGACTGCAAGATGGGTAGGGTATGAAACTTCGGTTTTGGTAGTATACTTAGCACATTCTTCTTCAAGCGTGTTCCGGGGATTAGCCCTAGATTTGACGTTCCTCCTCAAGGGGTTCGAGATCCGGCCAAACTATGTTGGGAAGATGCGATGCATAGACTAGGCGGAGGTAGGGTGTCTAACCCCTACCCAGATGATTTCTTTCCATGGTGGCGGCGGCAAATAGTTGCCATCGATGATTACCCCTATATGGGAATATATTTTTGGGGAGATCTCGACATGCCCCTACCACCAGGATCAGCATACAGTGACATTGGTAACGAATCCCAACCCTCTTTTTAAGTTTTTTTAATTATTTATTTTTTTTGTGTTTTTTGATATATGGAACCAAAAGACATGTTTTGCGTGACGACACATAGTGACAATCTATCATATGTATGCAGATGTAGGACCATGGCATCTTGACGATTTCCCTCGTCATAGACGAAGGGGACGAGGAGATGACATTATGGGTGTGGATGCAAAGCGGACACTCCAAAGCATCCACACAAACTTTGTGTGGCTGACACGTAGGGTACCCATGGCGCAAGTCAAGGACTTTCCTGAGGCCATGCAGCATCAGGTGGTGGGTGTACCACGAGCATGGGTGCAGTTGTTTCGATGGCTAGCTAGAGCCGTGGTGACTTTCCACGATCAGAACCCCCCTCCTCCTCCCCAGGCTTAGATACCTGGAAGTGACACATTTTTGTACTACCGTGTATTATATTTTGGTGGCTCAGAAGCCCCATTTTTGTATTATGACACTTATGTATTATGACATCACTTTTTTGATGTTTAATGAAAAACTTTAATGATGATAGATTTTATTTATTTACATGTGTAAAAATGTATGTTCATGATGAGCTTATGGTCTGTGAAACAAATTCCAATCTAACACATAGTTAGCATATGAGTTAACCACTTAATTATAAATTCTTGGAACATGTATATATGTTATGTTGTCAAATTGTCGTTCTAACAATCTCACACATAAGAATATTCATAATAATGTTGGCTCCCTAACATGATATAAGCCATTCATGACACTATTAACTACGAATCAAGACGTACCTCAAGAGAGAGAAAACCATGTGAAATGGCATCCCGTAGAAGCTTGATAACGACACTTTACTCAACAACATTGTTTGAAGAGGGTCGTAAACATATGCCTCCTGAAGACAATACCTGACCCGTAGGAGTATAAGTCACCCAAGCAGTAGAGGATGAGTGTTGAGTGTGACGGCTAGCACCATCAGCGAATCCTATATATATGGAAGAATCCATTGGCATCTGCCATAAGAAACGAAATCTAATCAACAAACCTGATCACCATAAGAAAAACCTAACTATGCAAAATACTGTACAATAATATACAATAATCATCCCTGACTGAGGATCATGAATAGTACTTTTTAAGATAGAGCCCATTTCTAGGCTTTGCTAAGGTTGTCCCTCGTAATCTACTAGCTCATAGGTGCCCTTCTCTAACACACGCTTGACAACATAAGGACCATGCCACATGGGGTTAAACTTTCCTGCCCCCAAGGGTTCTTTAGCTTGATCCCACAAAAGGACCAAATCTCCTTCACTAAACTTCCTTGGATGGATAGATTTATCATACTGGACCTTAACGTGATGCTTATTTACTTCTAGAGCCACTAAGTCATCTCGACGCTGCTCATCAAGCTGCTCTAAGTGGACCAAATGTTCCTCCAATGGGGAAGTGTCTGGTAAAATCTCTATGGCTACCTTCAATGAAGGGATTTCGCATTCAACTGGCAAGACAGAATCCATTCCATGTACAAGCTGATATGGAGAAAAAATGGTGGTAGTCTTAACTGCGGTTCTATAAGGCCACAAAGAAGGATATAACATGATATGCCAGTTCGTCTTGCTTTGTGCGATGGTTCGTTGGAGAATGGACTTAAGTGATTTGTTCACTGCTTCAACTTGTCCATTCGCTTGAGGGTAATAAGAAGAGGAATGCTCTTGCTTATACCCTAACTTCAAGGCCAACTCTTCCATCATTCGATTATGAAAGTGCCTCCCATGGTCAGTGACAAGCTCCTTCGGAATACAAAACCGAGTAATGATCTAGTTGAATACGAAATGTGTGGCTGTCTCGCCGTTGGATTTAATCATGGGCATAGCCTCAGCCCATTTCATGAAATAGTCAACATCCACTATAATATGATGAAGCTGGGTTGCAATCCATGAAATCAAGCCCCCACTTAGTGAAGGGACCAGCAGTGACAATCGTATGTAACGGGGCAGGATGTGAGCGCATATTGTGTGCAAACACCTGGCAAGGGTGGCACTTCTTGACTGCATTGACATAATCTTTAAAGATCGACGGCCAAACATAACCCGCTCTCAAGATTTTTTGGGCTGTAGAAAGCCTAGATAAATGACCACCACACGCCCTTCTGTGGCAGTCATTCAGCACAAGCTCAGCCTCCTCATGAGTTAAACAATGGCGTAAAATGGAATCTACCCCATGGCGGTACAATGTGTTATCCACTATAAGGTAGTTCTTGGATACGTGACGTAACCGTCGTCGTTCATCTCGTGAAAGGTGAGTAGGGACCTTCAATGTTTGTAAATATATGATGATATCCCCATACCATGGATCCAAAGTTGAGATCAGGAAAATGTGCTCATCGATAAATGTATCTTCACAAAATTCCTCCCCCTCCTCGCTTGGGAAATCAGATATAAGCTCCGCAAAAATCAACTATTTTTTCAATTTTTTCGAAACAAACTCGAGACCGAATTCTTGTAAGATGACAATCCACTTATTATACTTTCCCCTAATCATCCTTCTAGTGAGGATGGACTAAAATGGATTGACATGGGCTACCACCAAGGTCTGGTGACAAAGAATGTAGTGTCTCAATATTTGAACCACATGAATGGTAGCTAAGGAAAGTTTGTCCACATGGGAATAACGGATCTCCACATCTACAAGGTTTCGGCTCAAATAATATATAACATGCTCATGGAGCACTTCATCCTCTTGAACCAAAACCATACCAATCGTCTCCATGGACGCAGCCACATAAAGCAAAAAGTCACGGCTATAGTCGGGTGAACTAATCACGGGGGCTGATGCTAAGGCTCAGTTAAGTGCATCAAAGGACTCCTGGGCTCACTCATCCCAGCAAAAGGTAGTGTCCTTCTTCAAAAGACACATAAAGCCTTTAGTCAAATTGGAAAAATTAACCACGAATCTCCGCAAGAAATTTGCCATGCCTTGCAAACATTGAAGATGTCTAATGTTTCTCGGGGGAGACAATTGAAGTATTGCCTCAACCTTTAAGGGTTTGAATCTTATACCCTCCTTGGAGACAATGAACCCTAACAAGTGACCAGACTTCACACAAAAGATGCATTTATGAGGATTTAACCTAACCAAATAATGGCGGCATCTTTCGAACACTAATCTCAAATGGTAGGAATGACGCATCCTCTGACGAGAATGAGCAACAAGGTCATCCAAAAAGACTTCAATAATCAATTTGAGATCATGGAAAATCAAGGTCATAGCCCGCTGAAATGTGGCTCTGGCATTTTTAAGGCCAAAAGGCATCTTCCAATATGCAAAGGTACCCCAAGGACAAATAAATGCAGTTTTATGTTGGTCCTCGGGTTTGATCTGGATCTGATTGTATCCGGAAAAGCTGTCCATAAAGGATAATACCTCGCTTCCCGCACACTCATCCAAAATTTGATCAATAAATGGTATGGGAAAATTATCCTTAGGACAGGAACGATTCAAGTTACGGAAATCAGTGCATATACGGATCGCTCCCTGCCTCTTATCAACTAGAATGGGTTTGAAACCGACTCCCTCAAGGGAATAGGATAGCTAAAACCAACATTTAATAGTTTTTCTATCTAAGCCTTAGTCGCAGGTTCTTTTCTAGGATTCATCGCACGCAAGCATTCTTGAATAGGATTAGAATTGGGATAACTTTTAATTTCATGTTCAACAATGTGAGGGTCAATACTTGGCATTTCCTCATATGACCAAGAAAAGATATCATGAAAATATTTGAACAACTTGGTATACTCTTGAATCTCAGCATGGGAACATTCTGCCCCAATATAGACATTCTCAATCTTTCTAGGATCACAAGAGATATTGATAGGGATGGTAGGAGATATATTCGCCATGTTTCCATCAGCCATCGGACCAGGAGAGCGCAATGGAACCATGGGACTACCAATTCTCTCAATAAGAATCTCCCTAAAGTATTCACATTCCAAATGGTCAAGATCAGGAAGAAAATAAGATCTATGATGTAACTCTTCCTAAGGTGGCTCAACCCCATACATGGCCTCAATAATAGCTTCATCTTATGGAAAAAAACTATCAAGGCAATTATGTGCGTGAGAAGACTCAACTGCCCATGTAGGTAGCACATATGGGTCCTCCTCCTCCATCCGCGAAGAGGAAGGACTAGGCTCTGCAACACATTCAAGATTCACCTGATATGCTATCATTGCTGCAGGCAACGACATGTCTGTTTCGATAGGCTTACTCGAAGGACTCAGTGTAGGAAGGATCCAAGAATCTTCCATATGGGTAGTTCAAAAAAACACCAAACTCAATGAAGATGAAGCCCCACTGGGACTAGTCTTGATCATAAGAACGGGTGCAGGACAACTAAAGGTTCTCATAAGGGATGGATACATGCTAACACCCACACTCCCAGTTGCCAGCTGAGAATGATCGATAATCAAGATAGAAGATCCTAATGATGCAGTAACACTCAGATTTTTGAATGATGTCTGATCAATCACAACAATATTCCCATTAAATGGAAAGCATACAACTCAAAATAGAGAATAAGCTACATCTTGCATACTATACTTCCAATTCCTACCCAGCAACAGATTGTAATCAAGGGGCGCATCAACCACCTCAAACTTGATCGCAATGATCTTCCCTCCCAAATGGACCTTAAGAGAAGGAAGAATTCCATGTGGCCAAAACGATCTGCCATCAAAATAAGTCAACATGGTAGCGGATTTAGACAACTTGGGGGAACCCAAACCCTCCCAACATGCCAAAGACATCACAGAAGCAGCAGCGCCTTTGTTAATCATAGTGCATTTGACGGTCATGTTAAGATATTCTACATGAATCAAGAGAGACACATAGTAAGGCAAGCGAGGCTATAGTCCCACGGTTTCAAATTTGATGATGGGGGAAGAGTTATCATTGTTAACACCAAGAGAAAAAAGTAAAGCCTTCTTTTGTGAAGGACAACTCTGATGTACTTCAAGTGTAGACATCGCACAAGGAGTGTGGCCCAAATCCTCGACAACTGAATAGTTCTGGGCGGCTCAGGAATTAGGATTGTTTCCCGAACACTTTAGGACTATCTTAGGAATGTGAGGTGTAACTTCAGTTTTATCCACAGGGTTTTCAATATGCAAAGGACTCCTTGGTGGGGCAGGTTCCTTTCCAAGGTCTAGCTGTGACGAACCATATTCCTTCACACAAGTCACAACTTTAGTAGCACACACCATATTGATGCAACCATGACCACTACTAGCTTTTGGTGGATCTTGATCTCCACCAAATTGATCATGGGTCCTTAAGTTCATGTTTTGATTATGTGGTAAAGGGTTGGTTAGCACAGCTGGGCCCTGTGTTATGAACCTCGAGGTGTCTTCCATATGAGGGCACAAGTGAGTGAGGTGGTCATCCTTACACAACTTGCAAGGAAACTTAACCTTACGTTTAGAATGATTGTCCCCCCCAGCATTGCGGGAATTCTTGTCATTAAAATTGGCATTTTCATTCCTATTCCCACCATTACGATTGTTCTTATCCTTTTTCTTATTCCTTCCGGGTTACTGGTTACCCTTTTGGTCTGACGATTGCACCGAAAGCACATTCACCGTTTGGGTGGGTTGAGACAAAGCCATGGCTTGTACCGAGGAAGATTGGTTGATAGACAATTGACTCGCCTTTTGCACAACTAAATCTGTAGGTTTGGTACTCGTACAACCAACAATGCCATCGGTATGTGGTCCAGGTTTGACCTTAGGGTTGAAACTAGAACGCGGAGCATTGGGAATGATCTCATATAACAATCCGGATTGAGCATAAATCAAATCCAATTCATGTGCCCTAAAAATGGCTTGTTCCTTGTTCTGAACTCCGGGCGTAGAAACATCCTTCGCTATATAAGGCGGTAACAATTTAAGGAACCACTCGAAGAGAAACTCCGGTGGTATGAAAGCTTTAATCAATCTTTCCATCTACGCCTCTCTTGGATATGGTCTGAGATATGCATGGATCTGTCTTGCCAAAATGTTGACAAGAGTTCTATACCAACATTGTAACGAACTGGTAGTTGGAAGTGATTAAGAAAAGTCATAGCTAGGTCATTGAACAACATGAATGCCCCCCTAGGTAACTCTATGTACCATTTCGCTGCAGGCCCAATGAGCGTGCATTGAAACAGCCTTAAACGGATTGAATCATCATGTAAAGAATTAGAAGAGAACCAAAGGTGAAATGTAGTAACATGTTCACTAGGATCTTCTCCTAGTTTTCCCTCGAATTTGGGAATGTCCGAGGGAAGCTTGGTAGGGACAGCCAGCCAAGCTGGGCCATGAGATACCGCATCGTTTGTTAGTCTTGATAGGTTAGGTAAATTTAGCATTGTGAGGAAAGGGAGCCGAGGTTGAGCAGGTTGATGCCATGCTCCCTGATAGTTTTGGTTCACATAAGATTGACTACGGTAACCACCATGGCCATGGCCATAGTATCCTCCTCCCGTTTGACCTGTGTAGGGTGGCATGGAAGTACCGTAATGTGGTGTACCTTGACTATTTGGAGCTACAAAGTCATAATTCGGGGAGTATGTGGGTTTTTGATACCCATACCCATAAGGGGGAGGAATAGCATTCGAAGAACTAGGAATAGAGGACAAAGGGACATGTGAAGTGATGTAAGTGGTATTCCCTATAGTCACTCATCTTGGTTCTGGTATCCAAATAGGACTACTAACACCAGGTCTAGGATGAACACGTGATGTAGCCTCCACCGCCGAGATGGAGGGTGCAATTTGACCCATGTTCCCAAATATCTCCACACGGAAAGGAATAGGAGTGCCCCCAGGTATAGTGTTAGGTTCAAATTATGGCTCAGCATGCTATGCCGGATCATGTGTAGGGATACCATACATGCCATAAATAGTGCTCGCAGGTTCATGGTGAGTCTCGTTGCCCGAAAACCAATACCGACGACTTGTGAATGAGGGATCATACCCAAAGTGTGTAGGTATATCAGGTGAAGGATCATATATAGGAGTAGGATCTTCTTCCCCAACCTCGTAAGGTGGAGAAGACAACTCAGGAATTTCATTTTCATGATCTCCCATTGTGTGTGAATCAATGTGAGAAGTAGTCCGCCTAGGCGGTCTATTTATCTCTCCCAAAGGAGGAGGAGATGTAGGAGGCAGAATTCCTGCTAAACAATGAGAACGACGAAGTTTTGCACCCGAATCCACAATGACTCAAAAAATGGAAAAGACTCTTCTAATTATGCAAACCCTAAGAAAGCTAGCATGCACAGAGCATACACCTATATAATCCAAATCCAATCACAAGCAAACAAGGGTAGGATATGTGAGCTCCTGAATGAAGCAGGTATTTCTCACCTAGGAGAGGCTTGAGACTCCCATACACAATAAGCAGAGGTTCGTAACCAATTATTGTGGCACTCAGCTTCAACACATATAGCGACTGTGCTGTCCAACCCCAACCTAGCCGAGACACCTACAAAATAACCCTTGCGAAGTACCCCGTCGATAACCTAGGTAAGGAAACTAAGGTCACCTCAATATAATCAATTCTCAGGAGGACAGTCGCAAGGAGGGATTGACTGTATGGGCAGGGTATCAAAGCCCGAAACTCTCGAAAGATCCCCCATATATGAATACAATCTTGGAAATATCTCCGGTGCTACTCAGTTATGACTAGGGGTCATCCCACTAAATAACCACTCACATTTCCTTGTGCTTAACTCCCTTATAAGAGGAGGATCCTGAGAAACACTAATTATACCAAGAAATTTCACACTCTCACCTAGATAGATACATACATGTTGTTGTTTAGTGGTCTTGGAGAATTTACTCACAATGAACTATTCCAAGACCCTGAAACCTAATCTTGTTGGTGTACCCTATAAAATAAAATAGTGTAATCCATTTTATTTGGCTTATTACTCAAAAAGGTAGATGATCGTGCAACCAATGGTGTTATGACGCAACATGAAGTAAAATGCACACTTGACAATCAATGCAAATGCATTGTCTCAAATGAAAAATAGGGCATGCTACTATGTGAAATGCAAATTTTTCTTCAAATGACAAATGCAATCATTCCTATATGAAAGCCTAACTAATACTTCTCTAAGCAAACCTAGTGCAAGTACCATGCAAAATGCAAAGTGCAATGATGCATAATGATGCAAAGAAGCAAATATTTTTGGATTTTTTGAATAAAAATGAGAAAATAAAGAAAAAGAATGACTCTACCAGCCCCAGACTCTGTAAGCACTATCAAACAGCACCCATGCAAAGCACTAAGGTAAAAGAGACCTAATGCAATAATCCCAAAACAAAAAATTGAAAATGCAATGACAAGAACATTCTTAAAAAAAATTTACCCTAAAAAGAATCTCTAGTTAGAAACAAAGGTGTATACAGACTCTAGAAGCATCTAAGGAGACTCAGCAATCATCAAAACTCACCCAGCAACACTCAATCTTCCTCTAAAAGGAAAAACTCAGGGCATATGCAACTGTGTGCAGAAAACCTGCGTATATACGCGGATATCTCAATCAAAACCACGTGTACACGCGACTGTGAGGCACAAAGTCGCGTACAGGAAGAAAAAGAGATAAAAATGAAGGAAAATAGATAAGCTGAGACAAAATCCACTCCTATCATACACTACCAGGAAAACATGCCCCCATACCCAACTCAGAAACAGAGAAATTAGAGCAATTCAAGAACATTGAATGCCGATAAAAACCCCCAAAGGAAAAGTGACTAGGAAATCCCCAGTGAAGTCGCCAATTATTTTACAAAGAGAAATTCGTATGGCTTGGGGTACCACAACAGACATATTAACTCCAAAAATCAATCCTTCCCTATATGCAAGAGAAACCAAACATCTAACACTAAAGGATCTCGATTCGTACCTTATTTCGGATGGTTGATGTAGATCCCCGTTGAGCTTTTCCACTCTCGCTTGTATTAGCAATTTACTTGCTCTACATTCAGCGAACAATACAAGCATGCTATATATAATTGTGTTAGACCTACTCTAGCATATATAATCAATAAAATACAAGAATTTAAAAGCATCCATGGATCAAATACTCATTTAAATATACATTATTGGATAGGAAAAGATATTTCTATTGATATAAAACATAGATTACAATGGTGACAACCTCTGTCGGCACGTGTGTGAATTGGAGAAACTGAGTCCCCCACTTGGGCCTCCACCACTTCAATCCTCCATCTCTCGATAGCAAGCTCACAAGAAAAAGGAAATCTTGGGAAGAACACAAAGTGCTCCAGGGGACAAAGGGATGCAGACTCAAGTATAAGCTTCGACAACAATGGACTATAGTTTTCTTGCTCTTCAATTCCTCCCCCTTCAATGTATCCAAAGGGTTCCTTTTCCTTATATATCTCTTCAATGGGGTAATGGAAGGTCGAATTCAAGCGATCTCAAGGCATATGGAAGGCCAAGAGACAAGTGAATTGGATCCACATCAAGGGAAATTCCAAAATCATTTGGCCTTTTGCACACATCCCGATGTACACGGATTTAAGGGTCAAATAGACGTATGTACGCGATAAAGGAATTAAAAGTCACGTATGGAAATTATTGCATGTTTTTAGGGATGATCTTGGAAGCATCAAAGGTACAAAAATGGTCCATGGGGTCTAAAGAGTCTGTAGAGGGACAGGGAAGGCCGTAAAGGTGTGATCCACCATGTGTGGTAAAATCAGCTGTAACAATGATTCTGAGGCTAAGGTTGCTAATTTTTGTGCTGCAGTAGGGGTACATTTTGAATATGTGGATTACTGGGATAAAGATGAAGAAAATTTCCAAAATTCATGAAATATTACAGCCTTGAGGAAGAGATTTAAGCAAAAGATAGAAACCGTAGGTGGAAAGAGAAAAGCTATTGAGCAGCAGAAGAAACAAGAGGAGGAAGCTTCTTATAATAAAAGGGAAGAGGAGGCACTTAGACTATCACAAGAAGTAGAACGATGGTTAGTAGAAGAAGAAGATGAGAAAAGGAGAGCCAAATAAGAAGCTAAGAAAAATAATCAAGAAGAAGAGTCCCAGAAAAGGCAAGAAGAGGATGAAAGGTTAAGACTAGAATAAGTTGACAGAGAAAGGGACCAGGCAGAAAGAGCAGCTGAAGAGTTACATAGAAAAGAACAGGAAGAAAAAGATCATGCAAATTTGGAGCAAACTCAGTCTTATGATTATTTGCGGGGATCGTCTGTCACATCTAGCAGCACAACCATGGGAGATTTAGCTCCAACATTAGGGATTGAACTAATCCCTTTTCTACCATCCCAAGAGTAGGAGGTAACCGATTTAAATACCATTTTTATGACAAGGATAAGGAAAGGATTGTCAAGAGAACTAAGAAAAAAGTGGACACTGGGGAAAAGAAAGGAATCATGAGAAGTGAGAAAACAATTATCCACGGGACTGAAAAGGATCCAAGACTTCTTACAAGGGCATGTGTGGCCTCAACCCTTGCAAATGAAGATAATGTGGATAAAATTATGACTGATCTAGAAAAATATAAAAAGAAGTTTGTTCAAATGAAAGAAACTCTAAAAAAGGAAAGAGGTGAGGGAACAAAGTTTGAAGAGGAAGCATGAAGAGATTCTCAGTGAGATTGAGAAGTCAAAGGAGGCATGCCAAACTTTGCAATTTGACAAGGATGCCCTAATATTATCAATAAATAATATGGAAGGGGAAAAGAAATATCTTGAGAAGTAGCTTGTAGAAGCAGAAAAGAAAGGAGATGTAGCGAGCAAGAGAATAGAGGAGCTAGAAGCTCAGATTCTTTTACTACGAGAACAACTTCAAGTGGTGAAGGAGAAGCAGATAGAAATTACTCCATTTTGAAATCAATCCTCAATGCTGCAAAAGGAGATAGATAAGTTTTTGTTGATCCTTGTAGGGGAGATGTATAGAGTTAAATAAATTGAGGCCAAATTAAGAGAGCTAGAACTCAACTCATCAGAATTCCAGAGAAGATTATTAGAGGTGGTTGGGCTTGTAAAAAATTAGTTAACATGGATAGGAACCCATCCAGCCTTTCCAGCTAATATTCCTTAGAAATCTATAGGAAGTCTTAAGATGGAGGTAGCCATACTAAATTTTGGGTGTAGAACTGGAGTCAGATTAAACACAACCATTGAGAAAACTATTGAGAAGTGTGCTTAATTTCACAAAGGAATACATCTTGTTCACAATCTCAAAGATGTTAGTGAAGAAGACATTAGGATCTAGATTATCCAATCTTCATCCCACAAGCTCCTGTTAGAAGAATATTTGAGGTAGAATGTACCTAAGGTGAAGGAAATCAAATCTCATCTTTCAAAGCATGAAGTGGTAGTATGTGTATTGGAGTTTGTAGAATATCGGATCATCAGTGAAGAAGCACAAGCATGGGGAGTTTTTATTAAGACACCAGCTGGGACCATTTGAATTTTGTCTTATTCACCAGCTAAATATTATACAATTTTGTGTTTATTCTTTTTAGTAATGCACTAAAAGACAAGAGTTTTGTAAAGGAAGAGTCGAGGAATCCCAAAAGGTTGGGGCAACTCAAGAGTTATTTTAAATTTGTATAAGTATAGGTAAAGTAGGGGGAGAAATACATTTTCCATGCTATATTTTGTGAAGTTTATTGTAAGAAGAACTATTTCCTTTTATAATAAAGAAAAGCCATAGTTTCTGCTAGAGACGGAGCTGTGAAGTTTCAAATGCATGCTATAGATTGGTTGAATGCCAAATTATTTATGTTTCAGCTTATTCTATGAATTGTGAGATCATTCTGACTTATGAATTACTTCAATGTTATGAATGATTTTCTGTTATTTTTATGAAACTTATGCAGTATAGTGAGTAATGAATGTTTTAACCAACATCGAGCTACCTCTATGTTTATCTTTCTACATGTATTCTGAATTATGAACAACTATATGTAATATTATTTATGCATGTTTTACAGTACATTACTCACCATTAAATATAATCTTGGTCACTAGGGATAGATTAGATAGAATTAGCTAGCTTAGCATAGTTGTTATTTGTTTGTGATTTAGAAACAAAAGGGGTAATAAGACGAGAGGTAAGAACCTGCGCATCACATTGTGAACTCTTTGTTGTCTCTATCATTTGCACTTAGACTAGGAACTTGCATATCATATATAAAATAAAACTAAAAATATACTTAAACGTTGGACCGGGCTGCAACTGGTAAAAGAAAGCTTAAACCATTACTTGACTTACGGTAGCCGGACCGTAAATCGGACGGATTCCCCATAACTAACTTAAGTATAAATACTATATCTTGAGTTGAAAAGTTCTAAATTGAATTTCAAAAGATGTTACATAAAGGGAACCGAGTTTATTTTCTCTAGTGCGACTTTTAGAAACCGAAGTTAAAATAGTGACATGTGGAAGTTCGTACAAGTTCCCTATACTAAACTAGTCCATAAACAGGTCACCTTGGGAAACTTGACATGAATTCTGCTTGGTAAATCCAATAGTTCTCTAACTTATGGGTTTGTACATAGGACAAAGGATAAAAACCTCATAAAATAGTTGTGTTTGAGGAGGATAAGGTTTTGAGATACATCAGAATTAAGACCAGACAATTCAACATAAGAAATTGAAGAAACTAGAGAAATAAATATTTTGCAATTTTGTCCACAGATTTGTGAAAATTACTAAATTACTCAACTCTCCTTGAGGAAGAACACCTTTATATACAATAAAATTTACAAGTCACCAAATTTGAAAATTTAGGGTTTCTATTTCAAACCCTAAGTCAGCCAGAAGTAGTTTCCTGGAAAATCATTGAAATAAGCATCCAAGGAAAACACTCGTATTGGTAAGTAGTACTATATCTATTTCCATTTGAAGTTCTCATTACGTCAAGATGACAAAAAATAAAATTTTCAATGATTAACTTGAAGGAACTGAGAACTTTCGGGCATGGAAGTATAGAGTACTTCTTATACCAGAAGAGCATGATTTGGAGAACTTTGTTAAAGGAGAAGTTGCATACCCATAGGGAGGTGAAGGAAAAGTGTTGGCATTTCTCTTCTATTAGACCCAATTTCATATCCTTATTCATCAACAAAGAACCATATATCAAACCAACAGATCAGGGCTCAATTGACAGCACCTGCGACGCATGTGAAGTCTCACCCGAGATATCCTTATGGGGAACTTCCAAGACCAAGTTTCTACATTTAGGTGTTGATTTATACTCTCATTGTACCTTTTCACGACACTCGACTGAATCCATGGTTTATATTTATTATCCATTGAATTTTAATTCAAGATACCAATCTACTTATCAGTCAACACATATCATAATAATCAACATAAAAACCTTATTACAGATTCATTCAACATGCAATGCGATAGACACAAATGAGGGATTCTTCATAAAAAATTGCAGAGAGACACATTCATATTTAAATATTTACAACATACCTGCAATTGATATAAGCACATTAGTCAATGGCAGACAGAGACAACAGTTAATATGGAAACCCATATGGTTAAAACCAGAAAGGCGCTTTTCATCTGGAATGAGAAATATATTAGCACCTTTTATTTGCGCACTAAACTTACAAATTATTTTCTATGTATTCTTTACAATTGATATAGACTTCTCTCCTCTCACGCTCTCAGGTTTTAAGTCTAGGTACTTCCTCTCTACTTCAATCCTCCGTGGATCTGCATATAGCTTGGATCATTCCTCTAGCTAATCATCTCTCCTCTTCTATTCTCTAATAAAAAATCAATACCCAACATCCGTCCCACACATAACTTGGGTTCGCCCTTTTATAAGCTTCTACATATCCTAATCAACCGACTCTTTTCTATTAGCTGTCAGGATGTCATTTATATTCTCATGCATTCAGTTACAATTGAAAATAGGCATTATCGACCCAAAATACAATGATGCTTTATTAGCAAAACTATGTTTTATTTTAACTAACTCCTTACCCATGATTAGTTGAGATTCCCTTTTCATTGCTTTGCTCTTCTTTTTTCGTAGTTTCTTCCATCACGCTTCTCTTATTTCCAATCCTTTCGTCATGGATGCTCTTCCATTACAACTTCTCTTATCACTGATCCTTCCATCGTGGTTTCTCTTCCATCACAGATTCCCTTTTGTCACGGTTCCTCTTCCTTCACAACTTCTCTTTTCTTTCATGTGACCAGATTCTTTATCTTCCCAAGCAGAATTCTGGCTGAATTCTGCCTATCTCTTCCAAGGGCCAACAAGCTCCCAACACTCTATTGTGGCTCACCCCAAGCCACATTATTCTGAGATATTCGTTGTTACAACTCTACTTTGAAAATCCTGAAACATTTTCACTATGCACTCACTCTCCTCCCATACTTATACTTCCATCTTCATCAAATTTTCGACATGTTCGAAACTGATGTATTTTGAAATTTTAAGTCTTGTTGACTCTGCTTCTTGTTGGACTTTTTGTTGTATAGGTTGAATAATACCTATGATTTTATCTGCTTTTGCTTGTAGTTCTGTGACCATGTTTGTCCTCTTTTACTGTTGTTTTTGCAATGTTGTGACCTATTTTTGTAGCATTTTCATGTTGGTAGACTTAGCAATTTTCTCTACTATTGGCGGCTTCTTTATTTCATTCTTCAACTAGTTCACCTCTGTCTCAGCAGTGCACAATTGTTTTGCGAATATCTCAAACTCCTCATCGTCAATCAAAGCTTCCCACTTCCGAGAAAATTGCTTGAATGCTATGGAACAAAGTGCCTCCTCCTTTTCTATTCTCTTCACAACATATGTAGTTGCATTTATTCTCTCTTCCAGTACTTATGAAAGTGTATTGGGTGTCACTTATGATTCCAACTCTGCGAATTTCTTGCGGAGGTTCTCTTCAATCTCTCCAAGTGAAAACACTTTGGATTCTTCAAACATCTTATGGGTAATTCCTTCATTGGTAAAACTATTGCAAGAAAGTGTTATGGCTGCGTCGATTCTATGCCTATTTTCCTTCAATGTCTTAGCTTTATGTTCCGCTTCTTTAAATGTTTTCTTCATCTTATGAACAATCTGGTTTAATGCTCTAAATTGCTTGATCAATGTGCCTTCTCTAACCTTCATTTATGCTACTATAGTTATTCATCAGTGAAACCATATTATAGGTTCCCTTAGTGAGTGATTTGATTAGAGGGTTGCAAAATGTAAGTGATCCAGGCTTATAGGATTACTTTTTATAGGATCTCAGGATTGGAAAACCAAAAGTTCTCTTTCACAAAAACTAAAATTTTACGAATTTGATCATCCTTTGTTGTCATGTGCTTCGATTCGAAAACAGTTGAGTCAAACTCATCCTTTGGTATCTTAACACCTTCATCGCCGACCCTTTCTACACCATCCAATCCCTTTTCTCTTAAAATTTTCTTTCGACAGGACAAAATTTCCTCAATGTCATGAAATATATCCTGAGCTTCTTATAACTCCAAGGGCGAAGTTGCAGGATTGTACCATTATTCGCTATTACCAAAAATCCTCTTGGTACAGTCGGTGCTACCAGTGGGTACCTTCCATTCTTCACGATTTGAATCTTAGGCGCATCAACTGGTCTGGGAAGAACATAATCTGAGAGCATGGTTGTGGAGCCTAGGTCTTCAACTTCTTACGAGTACTAGAATATTTCATCTTTGATGTTCCAGGTGGGTCTGGTTGTAACCTCACTTCAGTGATGAATGGTACCTATTCAACTTCTTCTGCAACCACGACCTATGTTGGAACATATGTGGCAATGTCTTTTATAATGGGCATTGGTGAAGGGGTATCAACATTAGATTCTGCAACAATGTTTGTACTGGAAATAGATATGACCATACTCTGTGGAAAACCGCCTCGACTCTTTAAGTTGTATACACAACAAATCAGTTTACTCAGTTGAGTGCAAACATAATGAATGATACTTCAGCGTGAATATGGTATGCATTCATTTTTTTAACCAGTATTTCCTTTGGACAAGTGAGCAATAAATTGGAAAGGTGGCATCAATTTCTGTCACATGGGGCAATTGTTTGAGTCATTACAAGGAAACCACCACTCAACCGTCACTTTTATTATCACTCCATTGGTAGTTATTTTGTTAATATGACAGAAATGAAGAAAAAGTATGCCGCCAAAATCTCTTGTGTCCTTAATTAAACTACGACAAACTGTCTTCTTGCAACCAATTTTCCTCATGTGACAACTCATTTATTCCCTTGCGACAAACGAAGAGTGTTTGCCACTATTTTTCTTCTACGACAGATAGATAGTCTGCGAACACTTTTATTTTTCCTTTACTGACACATTGTCTATGACACTAAACATAAACATTCATAAATTTGTATTATTATTATTATTATTTTCCAATTAACTAAGTTGCGGTTATCCTGGTAAGGCTTTAGCTGACTTCCACTCACTAATCCTTTGAGAGGTGTTCCATGTAATTTTTCCAGTTGTACTACTCCTCCTTCAGTGATTTGAACGATAACATAAGGCCCCATCCAATGTGTTTTCAACTTGTCGATGTGCCTTATGAACTTACTATCATAGAGGAGGACAAGTCCTCCAACCTAAAATTACTTATTCTTAATGTGACGGTCATGTCATACATTTTGTTGTTCATTTTCAACATTTTGGTGATAACATGCGGCAAAAAATTCTTCCTCAAATTGCACAATATGCGATAGTCTTTATTCAATAGCACCACTATCAGTCATTTCAATGATTGCAACAATCCTTAAACTAGGTACGCTGTATTCCATCGGTATAACAATATCTTGTCCATACACTAACCAGAATGGTGTTCGGCCTGTCAACTTCTTATAGGTCATGCGATATGTGCATAGGAACACATAATTTTTTTGGTCCCAATCATCTCTTTTGGCATTGCCAATCTTGGTCAATGAGTTTGCCAGGATCTTATTGAATGCTTTGATAACACCATTTTCTTGTGGGTGATATTGTCCTATCTTCCTATGTTGGATCTGAAATTCTTTAGGTAATTATTCGATCAAATGATTGATAAAGTGTGTTCCTTGATCACTTATCAAAATTTTTGGGCATCCGAATCTAGTGAAAACATTGTCGAACATAAATTTGGTAGCAGTCACAGTAGTACAATCTTGTATGGGCATTGATTCGTCCCATCTAGTCAGGTAATTCATCGCAGTAATAATGTATCTTACACATGTTCACTTTCCTAGTGGGTTAATAGGTCCAAAAAAATCAACAACCCATTTGTCGAATGCTTGCAAATTTATTTGAGGTTCTAGCGACATTTCATCCCGTCATGATGGTTTATTTATTTATGTGACAGATATCACAATTGTGACAATATTCTCTACCATCCACATGCAAAGTGGGCCACCACAATACTGCTTGAAATATGTTATGCACTGTAGCTTTTCCAACATAGTGGCCTCCTACGACACCAACATGTGCTTCATTCACTATCAATGGTCATTCATGTTTCAATACAATGGCGGAGAATTTCACCTGGTTCCATTTTATGTAGATGTCCAACTATCAATTGGAAATATGCATCTCACACCAATAATTGTTTTTTTTGCGTAGTACTAAATTATTTTGGTGCATATATTGTACTTAACAAATGTTTAATATATTTGTATTTATCATCAAACATCATGATAAAAAATAGTTGTGCCTCAGGAAGACTATCGTCGAGGTTCACAAGTTCTTCTCCACCTTCAATTCTTGACAAGTGTCCTGGTCCTAAATTTAGTCGGCCTGGCTTAACAATAACTTCAAAATAAAATTACTAGAAAAGGAGGACCCACCAACAAATAACCCCCCAACACTAGCTTGTTCACTAGGTATTTCAGCGTTGAATGGTATGTGAAAATTTTGAAATCTCCACCTAACAAATAGTGTCGAAAGTTTTGTAGTGCATACGCCATAGCTAATCCTTCTCTTTCAGTCGTAGTGTAATTCTTCTCTATTATTGACAATTTCTTGCTAGTGAAGGAAATAGGATGGTCAATGGATCCTTCACCAAGATGCATAAGTACAACACTGAGTGTGACATAAGATTCATTGACATGTACATGAAATTCCTTCTTCTAGTCTCGAAAAACTAGTATTGGTGTTGTGACCATCTTATTCTTCAGAAGATCCATAATTTCTTGGCATTTTTCCATCCACTCAAACTTAATATCCTTTTTTAATAATTTTTCCATCAGAGCAGTTACCTATGCATATCCTTTGATAAATTTTCTATAGTATCATGTATGTCCCAATGTAGTTCTCAATTGCTTCACTCTCACAGGGGGTGGTAGGTTGACGATGATCACAATTTTAGTAGGGTTGACCAGTATTCCATCACGACAAAATAAAAGGCCCAACAAAATTTAAAATGGGGCACAAAAGATACATTTCTTTACATTCAATGAAATTTGATATTGTTGACACTGTTCCAACATCATTCTGAGGCTCTCAATGTGATCCTTTATGATTCCAAACACCATCCAGTCATCAAAGTAGACCTCAAGAATCTTATGAATAAAATCCTTGAAAGTAGCCACTATTATCCTGGAAATGATAGAATGAGCATTTTTTAGTCCAAATGGAATGAGTGTGTATTTAAAACATATCCACTATGTCACAAAGGTTGTCTTGTGTCAATATTCCTTTGCGATTATGATCTAATGGTAGCCAGAGAATCCATCATTAAAATAATAAACTTATTGACCCCCGACTGTTTCTAATACCTCATCTGTAAATGGATTAAAAATGGGTCATGTAAGAAGACATCGTTCAACTTTCTTAGGTTGAACCAAATCCATACTTCACTGGTAGTATTCTTATCCTCCACTACTGTCAGGTTGATCCACTCCGATTCTTCATCTGGTTCTATGTTACCCACATCTAGAATTTGATCTAATTATGTCTTGATATTATCTTTATACCATGGATTCATCTTTTATGGTCGCTTCTTCATAGGCATCACGTGAGGATTTAACGGTATCTTCATCTTGCCAAGCTCTTCGACAATCTCCTTCATTTCTAAAATTTTGTAGGGAACAAATATTGGAATTCATGCAGTAACTTTGTGATCCTCCTGATAGTTTCATCATTCGAATAATCTCCAATGTTGGAGAACTTGGGATTCTCTAGAGACTCAATGTTTACTTTCTTGGTTTTCAATGGATTTAGGAACTTGTTACTTGAAATACCAAATCCCTCCACCAAAAAGGTACCTTCAGATTCTAGGATGTTTGTGTCTCATGGTTCATCATAATAATGTCCACCTGTCACATTATATCACTCCATTTAGTGCTGGACTGTTATGCTGCTCTGATTAAAGTTTGACGTCAATATAGGGATGTCTTTAAATATCTTTGTCTTGATCACTTGCAACGCAACATCAATCGAAGGATGATCATCGACAAAATCGAATGTGTGTGTAAATATTTCAACTAGTTCACCCCATTGAAGATTCCTTCATTGCAGCTCAATCGGCGTGTACCATTTCTTTGGTATCATATCCAATGTATTTACAAAATGATGAATCCATCCATGTCGTGGGAATGCCTCCCACGTCGCATGACAGTATTCAATGTGCTTAACATGATTAGTTAATCATGTGTACTTCTGACCAATATAATTGATATTCTCTCTAAATCGTATCTCCATCGATTTCTGACATTTATCCTAGTCTAAGATAGATTATTTATGTGAGACCCACCATATGGAAGGTGTAGCTTTTAGCGCAAAATCCAGAGCAGATAAGCGTTGATGTTCTATAAAATTGTCTTCAAATTTTGTTAAAAAATATTCCAAGTTAGGTAATCCTTCATAAGTGGGTATCTCACTTTCCTCACTACATACCGATCACATAGAATTTAATGCTTGCAGATCTTCTCATTGATACTTCATTCAAGTGGTTCTGCCAGTTTTCCAAGGCTTCTCCAGAATCCGATATATAGGAACTAACACTTCGCCCACTGATCTTTCAGTCGTATGTTAGACTTACATAATTATCCCTTGTAGAAGTAATGTTTTAAATCTAGTCTAGATAATATCCTTGTCCTTCACTATTCACTTGCTCGACGTATCTCGATCCTTCAAGTGGATAAATTGGTGCAACCACTCATAGCTCTGAATCTTCAAATGTTAATATTATTTTCTTAGGATTTATAATTTTTTATTATCAATCACCCAGTAAATCCCTATAAGTGCAGGATATGGATTTGTATCGTCCACAATGTCAATCACTTCGAAATCAACATAAGTTTTAGGCCTTCTATTTCAACATGCACTTGAGTTAGTCAACCGATAGGTAAAAAATTCGACTGACTCGCTAATCAGAGATGGACAGGAGACCATACGAGTCTCATATTTCCCATGCTATCCCTTTTTTATCTAGTCAAAATGTTGATATCGGATCCCAAGTACATAATAATATAATCCATATGATAATCTCCTATTTGTGCAGTCATCCTTAGTTCACAACCAATATTCAGTCTTTTCTTGATATGATTAACCCCTTTTTCTGGTCGCACCTCTTCTTGTGTTTCTTCTATCAAAGGTGTCAATTATGTGATAACATCATTATCTTGGATTAGCGTTAAGCAACTTTTAAAGAAATCTTCCAGTTTACTAACTTTTCCAGTCGGTTGCTTTCGCAGTAGTTGATCAAATTTTTCAATCATATCTAATATTGGTCTTCCTAAAGTTGACACTTAATTTTTATCAACAAATTCTTGTCACCCATCCAAGAATACTCCATTTTCCTTTTGTACGTCAGATGGTGTTTTATTTTGTGTCTCTGGTCGCTCCTACATTTTCCCATATAGTGCTTCTTAATCTATTCTCGTTGCAACACCTCCTCTTGTTACAACAACTATATGTGGTTCCCTTGGTTCAACATAAATATTCTGGATATTCTATTTAGATTTTGGATTGGGATTATACGGTGGATTCGTATTTCCACACTCCTAGTGTGACACTTCACAATTAACTGCAGACACTCCTAGATAGTGTGATCAAAATATTTGCAATACGAGCATGTCATAGTAGGGCTCGTGCAATCCCTTTCAAAATATATGCAATGTCCACAATTATAACATCTAATTTGTCCTCTCCCCATGACCAAATCCTTCTTCTTGTCCTCGGCCTCTAAAATTTCCACCCCCCTAGGCTAAGGGTATTGCTATTGTAGATACTGGTTTTGAGGGTATTGGACCGACAAATATTGAACCTGAGCTCACTCAATCTACCATTGTTCTTCATTATTCATTAAATAGGTATCGACTATTTTCTCCTGCAACAGCTGATATGCCCCGCAGTCTTTCTAATCATGGCTTACTAATCGAAAAAATTTGTAGTATAAACTGGTCAGTGCACTTACAATCTTCTGTAAGTACAAACACTCTTTTGACTGATGGCCTCTAGTTTGGCATATTCTACACCAAGGCATCCCTTGTGTATTTATCAGGCTTGGTGCTCCTAATGCGACATAATTCATTTATGATGGGAAATTGTCTTTGTGGTTTCTCTCTATTCTGCATTTGGTACACTAGATCTCTTCTTGTATTTCCTTCCATTTCTTAAAATATTTAAGTTGCAGCGTAAGGTTGGCTAGTTGAAATTGGATTTGCATCATTATGGCACCAATCTTTCCAATAGGTGAGGATTCCAATTTCATTGTCAATTAGAGATCCTTTATCTATGACACAATACTTTGTGACATCAAGGGGATCTGGATGTGCGAAAACAAAGCTGCAATAAACCATTTTTTGTACTCAACATATGACATTTGGAAACTTACTTTGGACATCAACGTCTTAAATATCTGGTTGAAATCCCAAACAGATTCCGTAGGCAATTGTTTAATTTCTTTAATCTCTGTAATGCATTGTGACTCATATTTGGGATTTATGAATTCATCTATTAGTCATGTTAGGATTTTATCTAATGTTTTCTATGTGACTCTTGTCGTAACCACAAATATTTCATGTATGAATCCTATGACTGGACCCTAAGGTTGTGATCATTTGATCCTTATTGATGGCTTCATCTTGGACCTGTTGCACGATCCACACGACTTCACATATAAACCAATGTTGCTCAAGTTATTCTAACCCATTTCCATTAAATATTTCTAACTTAATATCATTGCTGGCCATTATATTTCTTCTAGGAACTGCATGGCTAGTGGGAATACCTTGTCTGTTATTCCCATAACGATTGTTACTTTGATTAATAAACCCACTATGATACAAGTTTCTAGATCTTACCTCCAGATATGTACACAAGATAGTGGGTATGGTGTACTCACACTCTGGATCCAGAGCTTCTTCTCCTTCCTATTTTTTAGGTATAGGCTGGTATTCATCTTCCTCGCCATAAGAACCTTTGTTAAAGTGTGACAACAAATTGTAGTCCTCTTTTTCGGTCACACTACAAATTCCTCTTCTAGTTGTAGTCCTTCTCCTCTTTCCTGATCAAAATATTCTTCCACTTCTTAGATGCCCACCCTTTATTCCAGTCTCACTATCACCAGGAAACATAGTAACTTACTCTGCTCCATTTTCTCGAACTTCTTGTATGGAATATCCTAGGTCTCTATGCACAAATACTTATTCATCAGAATCCATTGTTAATATCCCTTTCTAGCATACATGCATCTTGATCCAAACCTTTAAAGAATTCCAATAACGACCTCTATGTCCTTGAGAAAAAATTATGTTCACATCATTGTACGATTTTGTCGTGTTGAAAGAAATTTCAGTGATGTTTCCTTCCAAAATATTGTCAACCCAGAACACAACGTCCCTAGATATGGGGTTTCTAACACTTTTCAGCAGCCGAATTAGTTGAGGACTCCAATCTATCGGTTTTCCCCTTGAAAGTTTCTCTGCCAGGTTGCTATCCTTAAGAACCACTCATACAACAAAATAGGAAATTCACAAAATAAAATCTCATGAATATCTGTATAGAGATGGAATTCCAACCACTCAGTCAGATTAAGCCAAGACCCTTCACTTTCTTTCCATGCAAATTCTATTTCCTTAGAATCCACCCAATCATGAATTTCTAGCTTTGTCAGGTACCACAACATATCCCCACCAAAATGATTTACAGTCTCAACAACATAACCATTTGTTGGCGTTTCTCCTCTGGTTGACCCAGGTTCAAATCCTTGGTCGTCAAGAAAGACCCAGATATCAACTCGATAGATCAGGGCTTAGCTAGCAACACATGTGATGTAGATACAGTCTCACCCAAGATATCCTTATGGGGAACTCCCAAAACCAGGTTTCCGAACTTAGGTGTGGATTTCTATTCTCGATATACCTTATCACAACCCTAAACTGAATCTATGGTTTATACTTCTTATCCCTTGACTTTTCATTCAATATACCAATCTACTTATTAGTTGGCACATATCATAATAATCAACATAATAACGTTATTACATATTCATTCAACAAGTAGTGCGACAGAGACATATGAGGGATTATTCATAAACAATTGCATAATGACACATTTGGATTTACTTATTTACTACATACATGCAATATAAATAAGCACATTAATTAATGACACACAAAGAAAATAGTTAACATGAAAAATCATCTGGAAATAACCATGAAGGCACTCTTCATCTGACATGAGAAATATAGTAGAATTTTTTGTTTGCGCACTTCGATTGTAGACTCTTCTCTAGGTATTCTTTACAATTCATAAATAATTCTCTCCTCTCATACTCTCAAGTTTTAGTTCTAGGTACTTTCTCTCTCCTTCATTCCTATGTTGATCTACACACAACCTAGATTGTTCCTCTAGTGCCTAATCTTCTCTCCTCTTCTCTTCTCTCACAAATAATCAATACCCAACATCAGTCCCGTACATAGCTTGGGTTCTCCCTTTTATAATCTTCTATCTATACTAATCAGCTGACTCTTTTATGTTAGCTGATAGGATATCATTTATGTTCTTGTACATTCAATTATAATTAAAAATACGCACTATTGACCCAAAATACAATGATTTTTTATTACCAAAAGCGTTCTTTACTCTAACTAACTCCTTACCCACGATCAACCGAGCTATCATTTTCATTGTTATGCTCTTCTTTTGTCATAGTTTCTTCCCTCGGGACGTTTGTTATGACCATAGTTCCATCACAGCTTCTCTTATCACCAATCCATCCATTATGGTTGCTCTTCTGTCACATCTTCTCTTTTGTCCCACTTCCTCTTCCGTCGCAACTCATCTTTTCTTTCTTGTGACCAGTTTCTTTATCTTCCCAAGCAAAATTATGGCTGAATTCTGCTTAACTTTTCCTAGGGACAACACAAAGCAAAGAACAAGAAGGAAGGGCATTCTTGCAAGAATAAAATATTTCATAGAAGAACCTCTCACAACTTATTTGTTTCACTTGTGATGAGAAAGGACATTTTGTGAAATATTGTCCCAAGAAGAAAGGAAAGAATAAGAGACACCATGCTCAGATCACAGAATATGATGAATCAATCAAGAAGAAAAGTAAAGAAGATTCTTTTAGTGATGAGGAATATGTGTATTGATCCAGAAGGATTGAAAATAGGAAGATGGAAGATCATGTTATCGATTTCAACATTGGATAAGAAGGGATGCAATTGTGATTGGTGATGAAGAAGAAGGGATACACATATTCAACACCGCCAGACAATTCCATGTGATCAATGGTGTAGAAGACTTGATTATCATTATAGATCATAAACAAGAAAGACATAGGTCTTCAGAATCATATGATGGAGCAAAGAACATTATTAGAGACTTAAATAATTCCTACAAAGAGACAAGGATCAAGTGGGATCCAACCAAATAAACAAAGATAAGTATTTGAATTGTCATTTCTTGTATATCTAATTGCTTAAATGATATTGGCCAGTTGTGTACATATTTATGCTCCTAGATTTAGGAATTGTATTATGCATGTTATAGTGTTTGCATTGATGAACAATATACTACTAATATGCATGTAATGGGTAAGTGTCCTATGGCGTTGTACAACATTTAATTTCTAGTTATCTAGAATGAAATCTCTTTGCAGACATCACTAGTACAAAATGGGTGATAAGTGACAAAAAATAACTAAAAGTATGTGATCAATGCCTCAATTCAGTCACGTGACCATTGGTCATAAATTAACATCCACTTATCACCAACCAAATTGATCATTTATCACTTGGTCATAAATTGCTTGAATTGCTTTATACCCTTGTCATATATTTGGTCATTAATTGTTGTTATTTGGTCATTTATTTGGTCATTATTTATTGTTATGTGGTCATTTATTTGGTCATTAATCATTGCTATTTGTTCATTTATTTTCTCATTAATTGTCATTATTTCTTCTTTAATGATCGTTGTTTGGTAGTACATTTAGTCATTTATTTAGTTCTTTATTGTTGTTAACGAGTCATTGATTGTTGTTAATTGATCATTTATTTAGTCATTGGTTGTTAAATGGTCATTTATTTAATCACCGATTTATGTATATAGGGTACAGAAGAATCGAACCACCAACCTATATCCTGTAAGGAAAATGCTCTTCCATTGATATAGAACCCTTAAATAGAAACATTTAGAGAAAATACAATGAATTTTGGCCATATATTTAGTTCACATTACACCAGAAAACCACATATAGCCATACAAAGTAATAAAAATACTAACCAAAGGCGAAGAATGAGAAACAATGAGAAGCAAGTCCAACCAAATAGAAAAGTGCGAGAAACGATGGGAAACAACAATCATACACAACATAAAATTGTGTTTATATGCATGTAGAGGTTAAATAAATCATATTTCCTCATGAGCTTCAAAATAGTTCAATTTCTTGAATCCAATTATGTTAAATTTTAAGCTAGATAAAAAACACAAATTATTAAAAGATTAAAAAATACATTAAAAGACATAAAAAAACTCTATGAGTTAATTGCAACGTAGTAATGACCAACAAAGATATTCATGCAAGTGATAATAAAACTCCACATATCAAATAATCATCGTGTTGTCTTAAATGTTGGATCAATTCTTCCATCTACCATCAAATATTCATATTTTCCTATAGGAGCATTGTTGACATTTGGGATCATCACTAGAAAGAACCTAAAGAATCCAAGCAATCGAGGATATAATTTATGTCTAGTATACATTACAAGTGATGCCAATAGACAAATAACAACATATTTTTTGAACAAGATAAGTTTTGATGGTAGATGAATCCAACATTAGCTTCTTTTTTTTTTCCTAATCTTACTAACTATTAAGATTAGATCACTACAATGATGTGACACCTTCCATGACATATTTGTGAGATATTTAATGACTTTGCAGCTTCAATGCTTGAAAAGGACAAGGACAACCCTCTATCTAAAGATACTAATTAAGAAATAGCCACTTTCAAACAATGTAAAATGATTTGTGATAACTTGGCTAGTGACATGGTACAAATATATCCAAACTTGCCATGCATAATCATGGTAGAGTCCATCAAACTCAAAATTTGTTATGTGCTTAAACACATATTTTTGTTATATAAATGAGTTATTTTGCTTATAAGATCATAATTTTGTAATGCAATATGATGAAGTTATGATCCTATGTCCTTAGGCTATCCGATGATATTATTGTACAAAAAAGCCACAATTTATATAAGAGATAAAATAATATTATTAGTATTACTAATCCTATATAAGGGTCTAATTAGACCTGGAAGATACTTCACAGCTCAAACAAGGGTTTCGATGCTCTTTTCTATAAACAAGGGTTTCCCCTCTTTAAATATGCTCATATGACCTTGGATATTAATGACCAAATGTTTCTTATTTAATTTTATAGTTAAGTGTTATAAACTTTAAGCTTAGTTGCTATTAGATTTGAGTATAATATTTTTAGTCAAAACTTTGTAAATGGATGCCTTTTTTGTTGAAGCCGACATCCATGTGAGATTTAATATTTATTTGGATAATTGAGCCAAATATAAAGAAGGATAGATGACACAAAGGAAGGAGGCCATTAACAATCTTGTGTTTGTTGCTAATTTAGAGATTGGCCATTTTCTATAGTGGCAAAAATGAAGTTATCAAAATGCTACATATTTGAAAAGTTGTATTCACCAATGGTAGTAATTATGTACTATGACTGTGTTAAACAACTTCATACACCAAAGAGGCTAAGTCCATGGATAGTATTTAATATAGTGTTCACCATACTATTGTTCACGATCAAGTGCAACAACTATATATGATGATCAACAAGGTGGTCAACACCTACTAAATATATAGTGAGGGCCGAGTCCCACTAATTCTATCTATAATTACTTAGTGAGGCACCAGAACAACTAGTCTGACTTATGTCATTGTGAATAGTGCACATGTCTTATCATAGCCCTAGAGATTGGATAGCGTGTTTTTCCTTATCCACCTTTATTTTAAGATATTGGATAATGTGTGGGTTCCTATACTTGATTTGAGGTGCAGTAAAGCCATTCCCACTACATACGTATTGTGATCGAACTCAATGTAGGTCTTAGTCCATACTACATTTATTAGATTTTGATGCATTATCATCTAATGGTAATCACTTTGAACTAGAGTATGTACCAATTCTCTTGCAATTCCATACCTTTACATTTGTAGAATATGTTCCAATTCTCTTACAATGTCGTACCTTTCCCTTTGTATCATGTTTGTAATAAGGGAGAGAATGTTGAAAATAATAGTAGTACAACATAAGTTGGTCTAATTTAAATTTAGAATTAAGTATATTAAAAATCTTGAAATTAATTATATTAGAATGTATGGCTTAGTTTCATTAATAAGAAATGTATGTCATATAAATTTTCATGGTTCTCACTACACTATGTCAATACTATTATAGGGATGCATGTCACACAAAATTTGGAAACAAATATTATATGCACATGCACATAGCTTGAGGAAAGATGTTTTATCTAACTATTGAACTAGCATATTAAAAAAGTTAATTATTAAATGTATATCAAGTCTATAAAAGGTTGTTCCCTTATGTGAAGAGTTACCCTCGTTCTTGATTGAGTAATCCTAGGTTCCTGGGAAACTGACAGAACCAGGTTTGTACAGTTAGGTGGGGATTTCTACTCTTGTTGTACCTTATTACAGTGCTCTAATGAAGCCAACATTTATACTTATTATCCCTTGAATTTTCATTCAAGATACCAATATAATTATTATCCAACACATATTATAATAATCAACATAACAACCTTATTACAGATTCATTCAACAAGTAATGCGACAAACACATATGCGGGATTCTTCATAAACAATTGTAGAGAGACACATTCAGATCTACTTATTTACAACATACATGCAATTGAAATAAGAACATTAATCATTGACACATATAGACAACTATTAATGTGAAACCCATCTGGGGAAAACCACAAAGGCGCTCTTCATATGGAATGAGAAATATATTAGCACATTTTGTTTGCGCACTCAGCTTGTAGACTCTTCTATAGGTATTCTTTACAATTCATAAATACTTTTCTCCTCTCATGCTATTAGTTTTAAATTCTAGGTACTTCCTCTCTCCTTCACTCTTCTGTCGATCCACACACAACCTGGATCGTTCCTCTATCTAATCATCTCTCCTTTTCTCTTCTCTAATAAACAACCAATACCCAACATCAGTCTCACACACAACTTGGGTTCACCCTTTTATAATATTCTACCTATCTTAATCAACCGACTATTTTATGTTACCCAACAAGCTATCATTTCTATTCTCGTACATTTAGTTACAACTGAAAATAGGCACTATCAGGAAAAAATACAATGTTTCTTTATTACCAAAAGGGTTCTTTATTCTAACTAACTCCTTACCCACGACCAATCGAGTTGTCCTTTTAACTACTTTGCTTTTCTTCTGTCACAGTTTCTTCCGTCATGCTTCTCTTATCGCCAATCCTTTCGTTGTGGCTCCTCTTCCATTGTATATGATATTCCATCATAGATTCTCTTATCACTAATCCTTCCATTGTGGCTTCTCTTCAGGTGCAACTTCTCTTCCATCGTAACTTCTCTTTTTTTTCTAGTGACCAGATTCTTTATCTTCCCAAGCAGAATTCTGGCTAAATTCTACCTAACACTTCCTAGGGCCAACAAGCCCCCAACACCCAGCTGTGGCTTGTCCTGAGCCAAAATACTCTGAGATATTCATTGTTACAAGTTTACTTTGAAAATATTGAGATATTTTCACTATGCGCTCAGTCTCCTCCTGTACTTCTGCTTCCATGTTGTTCAAATTTTCAACAAGTTCAGAACTGGTGTGTTCCAAAGTTACTATTCTTGTTGACTCTGCTACTTGTCTCTCTTTTTTGTGTACAGGTTGAATAATACCTATAATTTTGTCTGCTTCTTCTTGCAGTTCTGCGACCCTGTCTGTCCTCTTTTGTTGTCGTGTTCACAATGTTCTGACCTACTGTTGTAGCCTCTTCATGTCAGAATAATTATCCATTTTCTCTACTAATGGAAGCTTCTTTATTTTATTCTTCAACTGGTTCACCTCTGTCTCTGCAGTGCGCAGCTATTCAGTGAATTTCTCTAACTCCTCATCGTCAATCAAATCTTCCCATGTCTGAGAAAAATTCTCGAATTCTTTGGTACAAGTGCCTCTGCCTTTTCTATTCTCTTCACAACATCTGTGGTTGCATTTATCCTCTCTTCTAGTACTTTTGAAGATGTATTGGGTGTCACTTGTGCTTCCAACTCTATGACTTTCTTGCAGAGGTTCTCTGCAATCTCGCCAAGTCCAAACACTTTGGATTTTGCAAACATTGCTTCGGTAATTATTTCATTGATAAAACTATTGCAAGCAAGTGTTACGACTTCATCGACTTGGTGCCTATTTTCCTCCCATGTTTAGCTTTTTGTTCTACTTCCTTTACTTTTTTCTTCATCTTATGAGAAATCTTGTTTGATGCTCTAACTTGCTTGATCAATGTACCTTCTTTGACCTTCACTTCTGCTACTATAGTTATTCATTAGTGAAACCATATTTTTGGTGCCCTTAGTGAGTGATTCGATTAGAGTGTTGCAAAATGTAAGATCTATAGGATTATAGGTTTACTTTTTATAGGATCTCAAGACTGGACAACCAAAATTTCTCTTTTACAAATTTTTTTATTATGAATTTGATCATCCTTTGATGTCATGTACTTCTCTGGAAAAATGTTTGGGTCAAAATCATCCTCCAATATCTTGAAACCTTTGTCATTGACCCCTTCAACACCATCCAATCCCTTTTATCTTAAACTTTGTTTTCGAATTGACAAAAGTTCCTCAACATCATGAAATATATCCTAATCTTCTTATAACACCAAGGGTGAAGTCACAGGTTTGTACCATTATCTGTTGTTATCTTACTCCCCTTGGTACAGTCGGTGCTACTAGAGGGTACCTTCCATTCTTGGTGATTTGAATCTTAGGTGGAACATAATCTGATAGCATGGTCGCGGATTCTGGGTCTTCAACATCTGGTTGTGGTGCTGCGGATTTCTTATGAGTATTAGACTGTTTTCTCTTAGAGTTTGTAGATGGGTCTGGTCGTAAAATCACTTTGGGGATGAATGGTATATGTTCATATTCTTCTGCAACCATATTCTCTGATGGAACATATGTAGTAGTGTCTTCCATAATGGGTGATGGTGAAGGCGTCTCAACACTGGATTCTGCAACAATACTTGTACTGGAAATAGATATGACTATACTGCAAAAAATCACCTCGGATCTTTTATTTGTAGACACACCAAATCAGTTTACTCGGTTGGATGAAAATAAAATGAATGATACTTTAGCATGAAGATGATATGCATTCATCACTTAAACCAATCTTTGCTTCGACTGAGCGAGCAATAAATTAGAAAGGTGGCAGCAATTTCTGTCACATGGGGCAATAGTTTGAATCAGTACAAGAAAACCACCACTCAACCATCATTTCATTGGTATTTATTGTGCAATAATGATGAAAATGACCAAAAAATATGCCTCCAAAATCTCTTACGTCCTTAATTTAACTACGACCAACTATCTTCTTATGACCAAATTTCCTTACATGACAACTTGTTTCTTCTTTTGACAAGTATTTAGCCTTGGACACATTTCTGCCCTTGCAACAGATGAAGAGTGTGCGCCAATATTTTTCTTCTACGACAGAGAGATAGTATGTGAACACTTTTCTTTTTCCTCAATTAACACATTGTCTACGACACAAAACATAAACATTCATAAATCTATAGTTTTTATTTTATTTTTTTATTTTTTTATTATAATAATAATAATAATAATTATTATTATTATAATTATAATTATAATAATAATAATAATAATAATCATTATTATTATTATTTCAATCGACCAAGTCATGACTATCATGGTAAGGATTTAGCCGACTTCCACCCACCAATCCTTTGAGAGGTGGTCCATCTAATTTTTCCAGTTGTAATGCACCGCCTTTAGTGATTTGAATGACAACATAAGGCCCCAATAAATGTGTTTTCAACTTGTTAGGATTCCTTAAGAACTTACTATAATAGAGGAGGACAAGTCCTCCAACCTAAAATTGGTTATTCTTAATGTGACGGTCATGTCGTACTTTTTTTCATTCCTTTTCAACATTTTTGTGATAACCTGTATAAAAATGTTCTTCCTCCAACTACACAATCTACAACAATCTTTCTTCGATAGCACCACTATCAGTCATTTCAGTGATTGCAACAATCCTTAAACTGGGTACAATGTATTTCATTGGTATAACAACCTCTTGTCCATACATTAACCAGAATGGAGTTGAGCCTGTCAACTTCTTACAGGTCATGCAATATGCCCATAGGATCGTATAAATGTTTTGGTCCCAATTGTCTCTTTGGACATTGCAAATATTTGTCAATAAATTCTTCAGGATCTTGTTGAATGCTTTGACAACACCATTTTCTTGCGGGTGATATGGTGTTGTCTTCCTATGTTGGAAATGTAATTCTTCTATTAATTATTCGATCAGCTGATTGACAAAGTGTGTGCCCTATCACTTATCAAAATTTTTGGGCATATGAATATAGTGACAACATTGTTGAACAAAAATTTGGCAACAATCATAGTAGTACAATACTTTAATAGCACTACTTCGGCCCATCTAGTCATGTAATCCATCACAGTAATAATGTATCTTGGACCTGTTCGCTTTCTTGGTGGGTTAATAGGTATGAAAAAATAAACAACCATTTGTTGAATGCCATCAAATTCATTTGAGGTACTAGATACATTTCATCCCATCAATATGGTTTTCGATTTGTCTGACATATATCACAGTTGAGACAATATTCTCTAGCATACACATGTAAAGTGGGCCACCACAATCCTGCTTGCAATATCTTGCGCACTGTAGCTTTTCCAGCATAATGGCCTCCTGTGACACCAACATGTGCTTCATTCAATAGCAATGGTCATTCATGTTTCAATACATAGAGACTAAGAATTTTATCCGGTCCCATTTTATATAGATGTCCAACTATCAATTGGAAATTTGCAGCTCACACTACTAATTGTTTTTTCTGCGCAGTACTAAATTATTTTGGTGCATATCTTGTACTTAAAAAATGTTTAATATCTTTGTATTTATCATTAAACATCATGATAAAAAATATTTTCACCTCAGGAAGACTATTGTCAAGGTTCACAGGTTCTTATCCACCTTCAATCCTTGACAAGTGGTGTGGTCATGAATTTAGTCGGCCTGGCTTAACAATAACTTCAAAATCAATTTCCTGGAAAAGGAGGAGCCACCAACAAATATTCTACCCCAATGATGGCTTATCACTAGGTCTTTCAATGTTGAATGATATGTGAACATCTTGAAATATCCACCTAACAAATAGTGTCGTAATTTTTATAGTGCAGACACCATAACTAAGCCTTCTGTTTCAGTCGTAGTGTAATTCTTCTCCGTTGTTGAAAATTTCCTTCTAGGGTAGACAATAGGATGGTCAATGGATCCTTCTCTAAGTTGCGCAAGTACAACATTGAGTGCGATAGATGATGCTGTTATTTTTTCATCATATAAGCTAGCATTATGATCTCAGGATATTTTAACTGAGAGAATAACAAGCACAGCAACAAAACATAAGCACATCACAAGAGACAAGAGACACAAAGAGTTTTCCTCGAGGAAACCATAGAGGAGAAAACCCCACAACTTCCTCAGAGATAGAATCAGCACCAAAACAGTAAGATGATCTCCCGATAGCAGCAGTCTCTCTCTCTCACACTGAGAGAGCTTCTCCTCTCTCACTCATGCACCCTAATGAGTGAGTGTGTATATTGCAGGTGAGATAAATAGAGAGGCTCACTCTCTATTTATATTCTTTCCTTCACTTGAAGTGCACTCCAACATGTCGCCCTCACTTAACAATTACTTACTTGAGTTGACATCTCTAGGAGTGTCTAATAACCCTAGTGCCCCACCACTTGTGGGGACTTTGCCTCCTTCGACCAATAGGAGGGTAACAAAATGGTGGGGACTATTGCCCCGAATTACAATGGCTCACCTAGGGTCAACTTCACTAGGATAGTCTAACAACCCAAGGGCCCCACAACTATGGGGACTTTAACCCTTGACCAATAATAGGGTTACCCACAATGACTTGACATGAGTTTCTCATTATATAAACTTCTCAAAATAAACATCGGGGTATGACATGACTCAAATACATTACAATACATCCCATAATGAACATCGGGTTACAATAGAGAAGAAATACAAGTGAATACATTCCAAAGTTACAATTACATCAACACTCCCTCTTAAATAGGAAGGTATTCTCTCGACACAATTTATCAGCACAAGTATTCTTCTCTGTATCATCTGAATCATCGTCAACTTCTCGTCATATTCATATTTAGTGATCTTTCATCTAGATCTAAACCATCACTCGATCTGGATCATCATCATTGGATCATAATCGATCTGGAACATCGTCACTGGATCATACTCGATATGGAACATCGTCACTAGATCATACTCAATATGGAACATCATCACTGGATCATACTCGATCTGGAACATCGTCACTGGATCATACTCGATCTGGAACATCGTCACTAGATCATACTCAATATGGAACAGCATCACTGGATCATACTCGATCTGGAACATCGTCACTGGATCATACTTGATCTGGAACATCGTCACTAGATCATACTCGATCTGGAACATCGTCACTAGATCTAGATCAGCACTCGATCTAGATCATCATCACTGAGTCTAGATCATCACTCGATCTGGATCGTCATCACTGAATCTAGATCATCACTTGATTTGGATCATCATCACTGAATCTAGATCATCACTCGATCTAGATCGTCACTAGACATCATCATCAGATCTGGATCATCACTCGATCTGGATCATCACTGCTGGATCATCTTCACAGGATCTGGATCATCACTCAGGTGCTATTTCATGATTCTTCTTGTCACTGGAAGTTCTACAGATCCAGCCCTTTTTCATGCTGGTTGTAGGCCTAGCCATCATGTAGGTCTTTGCCCAACACTTACATCTGACCTACTCGTCAGAAAGGCACACCTAGCACTCACATCTGATCATGTAGGAACCAATCCTATAATCATATAAAAAAGGCCTAGCACTCACATTCACCAGCATGGTAGGCACATATACTACCATCTTTGAAATGGATTTGCACTCACATCCATCAGTATGATAGGCACAAACTACTATCATCTGTGGAAAGGAACTGCACTCACATCCATCAGCATGGTAGGCACATCTACTACCATCTGAGGAAAGGCACTGCACTCACATCCACCAGCATGGTAGGCACATCTACTACCATCTATGGAAAGGCACTGCACTCACATCCACCAGCATGATAGGCACATCTACTATCATCTGTGGAAAGGCACTGCACTTACCATCACCAGCATGATAGGCACATCTACTATCATCTATGAAAAGGCACAGCACTCACATCCATCTAGGTGGGAACACATCCTACTCACAATGATGGAAGGGATTTCACTCATATCTAATCTTGTAGGAACCAATCCTACAGTCATATCAGAATGGCCCCCAGTCCTTGACTGAGCTACCTGGTAACTGACCAGGTGCCTCCATTCTCAGAATGGTAGTTGCCCTTACATCCGACCTGCTCGTCGGAATGGTCAACACTCACATATAACATGGAAGGAATCTAATCCTTTAGCCATGACAGAATGGTTCAGCCCTTACATCTGATCCAGTGGGAACACATCCCTCTGTCACATCAGAATGGCTTCTCAGTCCTAAACTGAGTTGTCCTGGTAACTGACCAGGTGCCTCCATTCCTAGAATGGAAATTGCCCTTACATCTATCCTACTCAACAGAATGGCCAGCACTCATATCTCACATGGAAGGGAGCAACCCTATCACCATGATAGAATGGCTCAGCCCTTACATCTGACCATGGAAGGAACCAATCCTCTCACCATGTTAGAATGGCTATGGGTCTCATCACTTTCTCTTGGAGGACACCTCGATCTAGAGAACACCAAGCTTCTCCCTGAAGTACTCGAAATTCAGCCTAGCCAATGGCTTCATCAACACATCAGCTATCTGTTCCTCTGTTGCAACATACTGGAGCTTCACTGCTCCTCTCTACACCATATCCCTGATATAGTGATACTTGATCTTGATGTGATTCGACTTGTCATGGAGCACTAGATTCTCTGACAACTTCACGCAACTCTGGTTGTCACAATGTATACAACTAGCATCCATCTGGAGATCAAATAAATTAGACAGTAGCTTCCATAGCCATACTACCTCACAACTAGTTGAACAAGCTACGACATACTCTAATTCAGCTGTACTCAGTGCCACACAGGATTGCTTCCTGCTAAACCAAGAGATCACACATGATCCCATACTGAAGCAACACCCTAAAGTGCTCTTCCTATCGATGGAACTGCCTGCCCAATATGAATCAACATAACCCTCCAGGTTGATCTTCTGATTTGCATCGTACTTGAGCCCATAATCAACTGTACCCTTCAGGTACCTCAGAATATGCTTTGTAGCAATCAAGTGAACATTTCTCGGATCTGTCAAGAACTGGCTCAAGGTGTTCACAGCAAAGCAAATGTCTGGTCTCGTGTTCGTCAGGTACATCAATGACCCAATCATCTGACGATACATCATAGCATCAACCGTCTTTGATGAAGCATCACTCAATAGCTTCAGGTTCGATGCCATAGGTGTGGTCATGCAGTCCATTATCCCAAACCTCTTCAGGATTTCTACTGCATACTTCCCTTGTCCAAGGAAGATTCCATTTGTACTCTGCCACACCTCCATACCTAGAAATTAATGCATCATCCCTAAGTCCTTCATTTTGAACTCAGCAGCAAGCTTTCTCTTCGTATCAGCGATCAACCCATCCATACCTATCACAAATAGATCATCTACATATAGTAGAGCATCACTGGGTTGCCATCCTCAACCTTGTAGTAAAGGTTGGAATCTGATTTACTCCAGAGTCATCAGTAATCTATCCATCTTGTCGTACCATGTCGAAACATAGGATATTCTACAGTCACTCCCTCTGAAGCGGAGCATCATACTCCCTCTATCTTTCATACTCTATGCACTGAAACATTCTGTACTAGAGTGACAAGTAGTATCCATCTAGGATCGTTGGATACCAAGATCCTCTATTTTGAACTTTTTCAAAAGTTCTACTTGCACCCATCTGTGAGCTTGTCAACCTTGTAGCAAAGGTTAATATCTTCATCAATCTCATCATGTATGTATTTCAACTCTTACTGGCTGCAAATGTCTCTTCGTAGTCTAGGCCTTCTTTTCTTGAGAAGCCTCGTGCTACGAATCTTGCTTTGTATGCTTCGATGTTTCCATCTACTGCATGATGGAATTATGAACTTCTCTTCAGGTCTCGATACTGCGCCCTGACATCATTCTTCTTGAACTGGTCTTCCCTTTCTTCTTGGTGGCTGGAAGGTTCTGCATCAATGATGTCACTGCACTCATCATATTATTCTTTGTCTTTGAACTGTCGTCACTTGTTCTTCGGAACAAGTCTTCATTCTTCTTTGCTTGTAGGTGATTATGTATGCGATTTTTCCTACAAGTCAAATGCAGTTGTATGGTTAGAACATTTCATAAGGAATATTTATACTGGCAATTTCTTATGCATAAATATATGATCATGCAACTACTTTATCCAATAAAACATTCATCCATATCTCAATGAAACTTTCTAGATGCCTTCCATCTCTACCAGGACAACATTGAGATTGTGCACTAATCCAATATGTCAGCAAAGAGGTTTCATTCTAAATAAGTAGCAACGGAGAGATGTATAGCACCATGAGCTACTTACCCATCACATGTATATTAGTAGTATACTGTCATTAATGCAAACATCCTATCATGCATAATACATCAACTGAATAAAAAAAAATGCATAACAAAAACAATATCATGAAATGAAAATTAAATACTTATCTTTATTTGTTTCGTGGGTATACTCCTTCTTGAGTCTTTCGCTTCATCATCTTTTTCATTCATAATAGCATCGTTTCTTATCCAAATGCTAAGGTGGATAAGAGCTGAGTTCTTCATATTCCTCATCGCTTGAGGTATCTTCTTTGGAAGGTGAGAGCTTGATTTTTAGTTGCTTCCATCTTCTCTTCTCTTATGAGTCGAGCTTCTTCTTCTTCTCGGAGTCTGCTGAAAGTAATTACTTCCTTCTAGCACACATTCCTCAAATGAATGAATCCCGTGATCTTGGGAGGCCATTCAAGGTGGCTATCACCACTTCTGCATTCTTCACTTCCACTTCAAGTTGTTCTTTGATTTGAGAGACCCTTATGACTGCATGGTCTCTGCATTCTGGATCTTCACATTCTTCAACTGGTTTCTTAAGGTCATCTTTTAATGTATGTTCTTCTCTTCAAATAGCTTGGTCAAGGAATCAAACATCTTTGGTGTATTTAAGGAAGAAACTTGTGGTACAAGTTGATTTGTGACTGAATCAACCATGATCTTCTTGTCCTTGACCAAGTTCTTCTTGTGTAAGGCTTCTAGCATCATCTCCCTCTGAAACTGGAACATCTCTACTCATGTAGGTGTCCCATTCATTTTCTTTAAAGAGATCATATACTTCCATGCTTGGAAGTTGTCAACTTCACCAAGCTTATCACCAAGATGATTTGATAGATCAATAGCAAAGGATTAGACCTTATTGATTTGAGGTGTCCATCTTGGTTTCAGAGCTGGCTGATCTAGGGTTTGTCATAGAAACTCTAATTTTCAAAACTTGGAATCATTCATATCTAATTGTATAGATAGATAGATCTCTTCAAATGGAGCTGTCCGATGTACTCCTTTCCTGAAAAAAGTGGAGGGAAGCTCTCGGAACAGGAAGCCCTAATTTTCCAATTTCTTCTGCATAAATTCATGTCACTATTTCTGTGATATATCTTAAATTAATACTACTCTGTGTCTAAAATTTATCACCAAAGTAACCTCGCATGTACCTGATCCAACACCATAGGTTTCATCAGAATTGGTTTCAACATTTGGTATTTATTATCCTTTTCCCAAGGTGACCTGTTACAGGACTGTTCAGAATAGCATTATAGAGAATTTGAGGTCAAAAATGGGCCTCAAAAGGACCAAAATGTACTATAAAAATCAACCAATTACATTCTAGTAGATGACATCATCCCCCAT